>CM042448.1:22973339-23013339 GCA_023631565.1 Gymnocephalus cernua | reverse complement strand
TTTCCAGCGGCGTTTAGCAGCAAAAACACACAGGAGAGGAGCGCTTCTGTTCTCTGTCTGTACCGCGGGGAGGAGAGGGGGGGGGGGGGGGGGAGTCTAAAAACGATCTTTTATTAAACTATTAAATCATCATCTGACACGGTTTAAATTAGTTCATGTTTTAGAGAAAGTTGGACTGAATGAATGTGTTTGAACTCATTATTTAAGGCGGTAAAACTGTATTATTTTATCTACTAAACGTGTAACTGCGTCACAACCTTTCTTTCACCGTCTATGGTCACAAAGGTAGTGGAAGCCATTTTATACGCTGACTCTTTGCACGAGGAGACGTTGGTTACGTCATCACGCTCGACGTCCTGAACTGTGGGAAGTCCTTAAAGTCCAGAAGACAGAAGCTGCCTGAAAAATAAATAAATAATAACTAGATAATAAATAAATAATAAATTAATTAATATACCAATAAAGGGAACCAAAAATAATGACAATAAATGTAGACATAATTAATTGATAAAATATGACATACATTGATATTTAATTTTTAATTTTTTTATTGATGTTTTAAAAAAATATATTTTAAATGTGTTTATTTTTTCTGCAATATTGTTCTTAGTATTTCCCCCACTATTTAATTCACCAGATTAATTTATTTCGGTATTTATTTCTCTGATACATTTATTTTATTGTTATTTTTTATTTTTATTTAAAAAAACAAATATTTTTATATTTATTAAAATATTTTTTTATCTATTTTGTTGTATATTTCTTTTCTATTTTCCTCTCTAATTAATTATTTCCCCAAACTTATTTCCTAGAAAGATTAATAAATTAATAATAAAAGACAAAATAGGAAAGTAAATAAATAAAAAAGGGAATTAATTCAAATGTAAATAATTAAACAAGCAAATTAAAACAGACATTTTAGTTAGTTTAGTTTAGTTTTTATTTTGATTTCGTTTTGACTTTTTATTTTCAATTTCAGTTTAGTTTTAATAAGTTTTTAAAGTGGGTTTGCTATTTAGTTTAGTTTTTATTTTTTGAAAATGCTTAGTTTTAGTTTGGTTTTTATTAGTTTTAGTCTTTTTTGTAATATGTAGTGCTGGGCGGTATACCGGTTCATACCGAAAACCGGTGTATATTTTCGTCACGATGTTCATTTTTAATATAGCGCCATACCGGTGTGTTTAATAACACGACGTCCGGAACGAACGTTACGCTGCGCCGCGCGACACTGTTTTAGACGGACCCTTTAAAATGCTGCACTTCTAAGCAGCGACGGTAAACAGCAGCGCACCAGAGGGACGTCACACGGAAGATGGATGCTGCAGAAGTAGTAGAAAATGACACAGACGAACTTGTGCCAAAAAAAGGAGCCGCCGGGTCTGTTGTTTAGAGGTTTTTTGGTTTCCAAAAATCCGACGTTGACCAAACAACCGTTTTACGCAAGTGCTGTCGGGCTAAAATAGTCGCGAAAGGCGGCAACACGAGCAATTTGCTCCACCACCTCAGCTGCAAACACGTCTTGGAGTATCAAGAATGTATGAAATTAAAGTCAGCGGGCTCAGCGCCCTCCACGTCAGCAGGTAACACGGGGAAAGCAAAAGAAAAGTCGAGCCAAACGTCACTTAAAGACGCGTTTGCTAGAGGGACTCGCTATGACAGAAAAAGCAGATTACAAACTCCATCACCAACCACCGAGCTAAAGACACGGTCCCCTTAATACAGTGGTGAGGAATGAGTCAATTAAGTCAATTTACTGCAGTAATTCCTCTCTCAACCAGGAGAAAATGCATTGAACATCTGAATATGCATGAAAAAAAAAAACGTCAAAAAATGGAAAACCGGCATAATTTTGAAAAAAAAAACGTGATATGACTTTTTGGTCATACCGCCCAGCACTATGTTATATGGGTTATTTGTCAGGAGATTCAGAAAGGTCAGAAAAAGTATTGTGTAATAATAACTCAACAAAAAACATCATACAATGTTAGAAATGTGTATTCAACAATAACACCAGTACATAAAATGTAGCCTATATATGGTCATAAATAAGTAAACAGTCTACACAAGACGCAGCAGTAAGAGCAAAATGTGTAAGTGACGTGTTCCAGGAAAAAACCTAAATATCCAACAGACTAAAGAAGACAGACATCAACAGGTGTTTTTAACTTTAGTTTGAGTAAAGTTGTGAACTTTTTGAAGTCAATCGACTCACACAGTTGTGTCGACATCCCAGTATTAATACACATATTAAAGGGATACTCCACCGTTTGTTGAAATAGGACTTATCACGGTCTCCTCTAGCTGTAGGTAGGTGGGGTCTCCTCTAGCTGTAGATAGGTGGGGTCTCCTCTAGCTGTAGATAGGTGGGGGTCTCCTCTAGCTGTAGATAGGTGGGGTCTCCTCTAGCTGTAGATAGGTGGGGTCTCCTCTAGCTGTAGATAGGTGGGGTCTCCTCTAGCTGTAGATAGGTGGGGTCTCCTCTAGCTGTAGATAGGTGGGGTCTCCTCTAGCTGTAGATAGGTGGGGTCTCCTCTAGCTGTAGATAGGTGGGGTCTCCTCTAGCTGTAGATAGGTGGGGTCTCCTCTAGCTGTAGATAGGTGGGGTCTCCTCTAGCTGTAGATAGGTGGGGTCTCCTCTAGCTGTAGATAGGTGGGGTCTCCTCTAGCTGTAGATAGGTGGGGGTCTCCTCTAGCTGTAGATAGGTGGGGTCTCCTCTAGCTGTAGATAGGTGGGGTCTCCTCTAGCTGTAGATAGGTGGGGTCTCCTCTAGCTGTAGATAGGTGGGGTCTCCTCTAGCTGTAGATAGGTGGGGTCTCCTCTAGCTGTAGATAGGTGGGGTCTCCTCTAGCTGTAGATAGGTGGGGTCTCCTCTAGCTGTAGATAGGTGGGGTCTCCTCTAGCTGTAGATAGGTGGGGTCTCCTCTAGCTGTAGATAGGTGGGGTCTCCTCTAGCTGTAGATAGGTGGGGTCTCCTCTAGCTGTAGATAGGTGGGGTCTCCTCTAGCTGTAGATAGGTGGGGTCTCCTCTAGCTGTAGATAGGTGGGGTCTCCTCTAGATGTAGATAAGTGAGCAAACGCATTGTTTGTCTCAGTCCCGCGGAGCCGTCGTTAGCTTAGCTTAGCGTAGTGAATGGAATCCTTTGTTGCCGTTAGCATGTCGCAAGTAAAAGTGAGCCAACAACAACAACGACAAAACAACCTAATTACTTCTTGTGGCCTGCGTATTCACAACAAGTACACGATTTCCTAGGCAGATATTGATTTGGGACTATATTGGGTGGAAGCAGCCAGCCGAAGTACTGCTACTTGGCAACAGTATTTTTCGTCCATCAACCACTACAGAGCTTTGGCCCAGCATATGCTACAGCCCCAAATCTCAAACAGTGGACGAGATCGGGGCCGTAAGACAAACGCTTTACAAATAGCCTTTTTTAACCAGTAATCCGACTTTCGGTGCCGGCGTTATGCCAGGCGAGGGGCACGGACACGTTGTGTTTACTTTGACGTGGAACGTCTGAATTTCTGGGTTCCCAGTCGGAAACTATACATGTCTACAGGAAATGTCATGGTTGGAAAGATATAACCTTATTTGCTCTATGATAAATGATAAATAAGAAAACTAAGGACATTTACTCTATTTGCACTGACGCAGCGTTGTTGTCTGTAAACTTGTTTTGTATTTGATCAGTGTAGCTCCTCTAGTCCGTGTTTGTCTGGTTCTTCAGGTTTTCTTCTGTTCCCTCCTGACAAAACTATGTGAGATCAGTTAGAAACTAGTTTGTTCTTGTTCTCAAATGTCACATGTGATTAAACACAGAGACGCCCTCTGGCTCCGAGCCCTCAGAGCTGTTTACTGAGGTTTTCTCTGTAGAGGTTAGGAGTTTTACTTCTGTGACATGTCTGAATACTTCCTTTAATTTCAGAAGGTTGTTGTTGTTACTTGTTATTGTCGTACATTTATCTGGCAGCGTTACTCTGCAGATTCACAGTTCACACACAAAGTATTAATCAGCAGTGAAACATAAAGGTTACAGATAAAGGAAGTACATTTTGTACATTTTGTAACAATATAGGACGTTGAACAGAGTATTTTCACCATATAGTATTAATAGTTTGCAGGACTTCTTCCACTGTGTCACTGATTTGATTTGTGTTTACTGATAACATTTGTTCAGGTTAGGGAACTTGGGTGACTTGTGGAAAGTTCCTCATCATGAGATAAAAGAGGAACAAAAACTAACTAACAGACAACCAACAACAGCTGAGTTGTTGTATGTCGACATTTTGGACTGTGTGAAGAAACTGTGAGTTGCTGTTTGATACGTCAACAACTCGTTAGTCTTTGGTCTCTTCAGGTTAGTTTCTGGCTCTGTAATGTTAAATAAAATGTTTTATTTCACTTCTTATTTCCTGAGAAAGTGTTCAGGACTCTTGTGTTGAAGATTAATCTCCATGTTGTTGAACAGCTCAGTTTATTTCCTTCCTCCAGCTGTGAGAAAACAAACCGTCGTCTTCACCAGAGAAAATCAGACACTAAACACTCTAATGTTTCTGCTGAAACAACATTCAGCTTTATCGTCATTATATAACAGGATTGTACAATGAAATGCAACCGTTGTTTACAGCTGGCTCTGATGAAGTTACGTTTGATCTTTGATCAGATAGTTTAACAACCGTGCTCTCTGTGGACTTTGGGCTCCTTATCAAGGTTTAATGTTTGACTTTATTTTCATTGTATAACTGAACAGGCACCACACCTCAGTGATATCACTGATGCTCAGTAGGTATGGCGTCATATATGTGTCTCATTCCTGAGCCAGTAATTGTATGTTTTGAGCAGAGAGAACTATATTTTGCCAGCACATTACACAACATTTTGAACAGAAATGAACACAAACGAGAACCTATTCTGTGCTCAATAAATGTATTTGCATGTGTTTCACTGCTCACAGGTAGACGCTGCTCTCAACCTCTTCACTCTGCACGTTAGAGCTGGGCAAATTATTTAATTTTTTTTCATAAAAAACTCGATTTTCGATTTGATTTCCCCCCTTTCCATTAAAAATAAAATAACTGCAAACTGTAACTATATTTTAAAAATATATATTTATTGTATTTAACCCTTGTGTTGTCTTCCAGTCCATCATGAATTTGTTCAAAATTGAAAAAGTTTTTTGGCACTTTTCTCAACACTTGTTTAAATTCATGGTCATTAAACCTAATTTAAATGACATTATACTTCATTTTTGAGTTAAAAAAAGCAGAAATTATGAATTGTTTTGACTAATAGAAACATTTAAAATGCTATAAAATTGAATAAAACACCCAAAATTCAATGAAAGTAATCATTAATCAGTCCGTCCAGAAAAACGCGATTATGCGATCGCAGAATTCAACGCATAATCAGCCAAAGTCCGCATATTAATGCGGGGGGGGGCGCATTTTTTCAAATACGCCGCACTTTCGCCGCATAAATTGCCGATTTCCGCGCAAAATACGCGGGGCTTGCATGATTTCATAATCCCCGCATTTTCGTTGCAAAAAAGTCACATATATCTCAGCAGGAAGATGAAAAATGTTGCGTTTACTTCACACAAGAGCAGCCATTTTACCCTGTTGCCATGGGAACGTTATGATGTGACGTAATTTCACCTACTGAGAACCATAGACAGTATATAAAATAGACACAGCGATCCCGCTGTTTTTGACGGAGACAAGTGAAGCCTCTTACCAGCACTTTTCTGGTGATGGGAAAGTGTTACTGAGCGTTACTGCGCAGCTGCAAACTGAGCTTCCCGCCGTAGATGTGACGTGAGCAACGTGTCTGAACGTTGTAAGTCTTCTGGTAGCTGTGCCAAGAGAAATCTCAATCATTCCCAATCTATCAGAGACGGAGAGCGTAGGTATATGTAAGGAGATAACATAGGCACAGGCTAATTACTGATCACTAAAATGCTAGTTAACATTAGTAATTAAACTAAACAGCTGATGTACGTCGAAACTGCCTGCGAGCTTCTCTTGTACTGTACGGTAATTCCTCTACAATGCGACAGTAAGTCTCGTGGTTATGACACAACCGTTAGCCTATTTTTATAAAAACGTCTGCTACGGAGCCATAACGTGAGGTACAAGGTAATGTAGCCTTGTGTACATTGTCGTGTTTCTTAAGAAATAAACAACGGACAAATCAAGTCTTTAAACGCTTCAGATGTAAAGTTATTGGCTGTCAAAGTGACGCAAAAATGAATTGCAGTCAATGGGATGCTAACGGGGGTGATGGGAAAGGGCTAGCAAAATGGCGCCATCGCGGCTTCGCTCTGAGGAGAGAAGCCTGGCCCCTTGCTGAGAACACGGTGTTGGGGGAATCACTTCTTTTATCTTTTTCATCAAACCGCAGTTTTTGCAAGTTCCCGCAATTTTTGCAAGTTCCCGCATTTTCATCGCATAAAATGGCATAAATATCTCGCATATTCCATCGCATTTTTTAAGAAAACGTGCCGCATAATCAAGGATTTTTGCCCGCAACAATCACAAAAAAACTCCGCGTTTTTCTGGAGGGACTGATTAATTGTACCTGCAAAGATTGTTATACGGGTTTCATACAACGTACATCACGCATCCGAGTTATTTTGGGGCAGTTTGGTTGCAGGAAACCCATATTTCTGATATAAAGAACTTTGAAAACGGGTCAAATTTGACCCTAGGACAACACAAGGGTTAAATAAAGTGCATCAACATAAACAAAACTGCAAAGGCAAACCCTTTCTCTGACTGAAGAGTCACGGTGCCGTGTGCAACAAAGATTGTTACACATCCAAATTATTTATACTGCGTTTGGATTGAGATAATAAAACCTTTTTTTGAAAATATGAATCGATTTGACCTACAAACTTGACTTTTTAAATCAAATAGATTTTTTTTCTCAGTTCTACTGGACGCTCGCTCACATTTTCACAGCATTATAAGTGTGCCACAAAACCAACCAATCGGAGCATCAAAGGTCAGTTCTGATTGGCCGTTTGTCTTCAATCAGATCGCTGTGAGCAGAGAGAGACATGCAAATACATTTATTGAGCACAGAATAGGTTTTTCTTTGCTCAAACGAAATCATTTTTTGCAAGTGTTCATTTCTGTTAAAAATAATGTGCTGGCAAAACATAGTTCTCTGTTCCCAAAACGTACAATTACTCTCTCAGGAATTAGACACATATATGACGCCATAAGTAGGTCGGTACTAATGATGTTCTGGCACTTTCAATCTGTCATGACGTATGGATCATGTATTGATTATTGAGTTCAAACAGCTGTTTGTTCAGCTCTGTGGCTGCAGATCTTCTACTCGTCATCAGAAATCACGTGGCTCCATCTGCTGGAGCAACAGTAAACAGCACAATGTCTGAACACGAGGCTCACAGAGAAGAAAATCACTTCGTAAACTACTGGGCAGTTTAATCTATATTAACACATCATCATCATCCGTCTAAAAAACAATCTTTTATTAAACTATTAATCATCATCTGACACGGTTTGAATTTGTTTATGTTTTAGAGAAAGCTGGACTGAATGAATGTGTTTGAACTCATTAATAAAGGCGGTAAAACTGTATTATTTTATCTACTAAACGTGTAACTGCGTCACTGTCTCGCCATTTTATCTGCCTGTCTGACACCACAGAGCAGAGCCGGTAACCACGTCATCACGCTCAAGTCACGTCTGGGGGAAGAAAAGTGGGAAGTACAGAAGAGAAGATGACCACAAATAAATAGATAAATTACTTGATAAATGCCATTAAATGTACTAACACATCATCATTTATTAGGTGTTTATATTTTGTTATTATCAACTGTTTCTGTAAAGTAACTAAAGCTGTCAGATAAATGTAGTGCAGTAAAAAAATAGAAGAAACAAACTGTCAAAGTTAGACACAACGGGACTCTAACATTTCCTCTGGAACATTTCAAAATAAAATGTAGTGACTTTTAACCTAACAATTCAAAAGTAGCTAGTAGTTTATTTTTGCATTTATTTCAAATTATTTTAAATGTATTTATTTCTGTAACATTTTCCCTTTGTACTTTCTTTCTGTTAACTTCTTGCAGGTACTGCTGCAAGAAGTTTTTCTTTCTTTCTTTAGGAGTCGAGGCCTGGTGTCTTTGCCACGTCTTTTGGACATTTCTCTAATTGTGCACACGGCCCTGCCATCTCACGCCCTTTTATGGGAATTAACGGGGCGTTTACTTAGGCTAAATATGAGCAACGGGCTTTCAGTTTACGAAGACAATGGGATTCATCGTTCTAAGAACACACCTGCGAACAATTCTGCTGTTTAAGAACACGTCACGAATCAGACCGACTTTTCTTATGGACTTTCTTAAGAACATATTTAAGAGAAAACTTAGGAAGATATTGGTGAATGAGGCCCAATGATAGAACAGGATGAGCAGAGAGCAGAAAGCATTCAGTGAAGAGCTCCAGACTTTAGTTTCTGCTTGATAGCTTCTAGTTTCTCCAGCAGATTCTGGTTCTGGAGATTAAAAAGTGGATTTACCTCTCTGGTGGTCTTCCTCTCTTTCTAACAGGACCCATCAGAGACCAGACCCTGCTGGATCTGAACCTGAACCTGAACCCAGCTATGTGTCCAGGAAGCCACTAAAGAAGGAGACCTGTAATCAAGAGGAGAATTAAAATGGAGAAGGAATTTGAAATGGAGCGGAGAGAATTGATGGAAAGGATGTGGAGGTGAGTTGTTGTGAATCCTCCAACAAACTGTGAGTAGTGTTGTCTCATTGGGGGGGGGGTCTTCTTGTAGAGGGTCTCTGTGTTTCCAGACCACTGTAGTCTGTCTCATTGGGGGGGTGGTCTTCTTGTAGAGGGTCTCTGTGGTTCCAGTGGTCCAGGTGGACTCTGAGGTTCCAGCTCTAGTGACCTGGTCCATCATTAACCAGATGGTCTTCTTCTCTTTCTAACAGGGACATCAGGGGACCTGGACCTGAACTTGGACCTGAACTTGGACCTGAACCTGGACCTGAACCTGAACCTGAACCTGAACTTGGACCTGAACCTGGACCTGAACTTGGACCTGAACCTGAACCTGAACCCAGCTGTGAACGGTCAGTATCAGCAGCTAAAAACGTGATGGTGGCGTCTCTAGAAAGAACAAAGTCCTCCTGAAGAGCAGCAGCATCTTATTAAAGTCTAAACTCCACACTTCATAATAAAGTAGAAAAGAATCGTCCAACATGTCACAGGACACAAAGATTATTAATTCTCCTGATGAAGTCTAGTCTCCATTAGAGGACTACCAAGATAACATGAGTGCTGGAGTCTTTCTAATGTTCCTGTTCTTTCAGAAAGACGATGAATGATAGAACAGGATGAGCAGAGAGCAGAAAGCATTCAGTGAAAAGCTCCAGACTTTAGTTTCTGCTTGATAGCTTCTAGTTTCTCCAGCAGATTCTGGTTCTGGAGATTAAAACGTGGATTTACCTCTCTGGTGGTCTTCCTCTCTTTCTAACAGGACCAGTCAGAGACCAGATCTTGCTGGACCTGAACCTGAACCTGGACCTGAACCCAGCTGTGTGTCCATGGAGACACTACTAATTACAAAAAGAAGGCGACCTGTAATCGAGAGGAGAATTAAAATGGACGAGAGGCCATTTGAAATGGAGCTGAGAGCATTGATGGAGCTAATTGAAATAGAGAAACCACATGAGGAGCAAAAAGCAATGAAAATGGAAAATGAAACGTTAACATTATGGAGGTGAGTTGTTGTGAGTCCTCCATCAAACTGTGAGTAGTGTTGTCTCATTGGGGGGGTGGTCTTCTTGTAGAGGGTCTCTGTGTTTCCAGACCACTGTAGTCTGTCTCATTGGGGGGGGGGGGGGTGGTCTTCTTGTAGAGGGTCTCTGTGGTTCCAGTGGTCCAGGTGAACTCTGAGGTTCCAGGTCCACTACTACACTTTGGGTCTTAAATGGTGACAGAGAGACAGAAACAAGAGTTTTAGCTCCAGCAGCAGAAGGTGGTAGTTTCTGTTAGAGACCACAGAAGAAGAGCAGCCGCAATGTCGAAAAAAATAAAACAAATGCAACTGCCTGCCTTACAGTCACATTACCATGACAACAATAGGTATAGCTTGGTGGCCATATCAACTCTAATTGGATCGATTTTGGTATTAAACTTGATTTTTTTTTTTTTTTTTTTGTATTTTTTTTTATTAAAGTGACAGGCCCATCAAGTCAGTATCCAAACAGTAAACTTGTTGTTGAATGCTACAAAAACTACTAATGATAAATATACAACTTTTATTTTGCATTCCATGATGAATCAAAAACACTGAGGTAAATTTAAAAGACAAGCAACGACCTTTTTCCAATTACAGTGCAACATGAGACCACGATTTGCAGTGTGAAGTAGAGAGAGAGAAATATAAATAAAGTTGGCCTACGACCTCCAGCCTGACTCACTCCCAACGTGACTTTATCAACTTTCACTCCATCTGCACTCCAACTGTGTGTGTGTGTGTGTGTGTGTGTGTGTGTGTGTGTGTGTGTGTGTGTGTGTGTGTGTGTGTGTGTGTGTGTGTGTGTGTGTGTGTGTGTGTGTGTGTCAGGCTGGGTGATGTGGAGAAAATCAAATATCACGATATTTTTGACCAAATACATCGATGTTGATATTGTAGCGTTGACTATTGGTGCTTTCACAAATATTTACACAATAAGAGTTTTGATAAATAATCACCAATAATGTTGATAACATGCAGCATTTCCCCTACGTTGATTTGCAAGTGGCGCACCGCCACAGTTAAATTTCTGCCGCCACGCCACGGTGTCAATGTTGATTGTCGGAGAATAGCGCGGACACACGCTTCACAGGTAGAGCACAAACCCAGCCCCCCCTCTCTATTCACATGCCGGGATTCTTGCCTGCGCGCCACACACACGCAGCCGAGTTGTGTGTGTGCGCGTTAACGTTACCGCACACACACACATCTAAAACACGCGCAGCACCTGACTGGGAACGATACCGAGGATTACCAACGGCCGCTGGGGGGGCAGATGAACGCTAGTCTCGTCACTGTAAGTAGGTTACGATAAAACCTTCGTGAGTAAAAAGTCAATAATTATCAATGCACTCGCCTGTATAGACCGGCATAAACATGTAGGAAGAGATATTTTAATCTGCTCTGTCTGCTCTCGTCCACCAAACACAGCTCTACTCTGCAAAAAGCTAAAACAAATAAAGCTGTTGGTTGTAGTCTTAGCTTAGCTTGGCGGGAATCTAGAAATTTGGACAAATTCTTATAAACTGAACTTCTGGCTGAACGAATCGTCCTCTCTCCTGGAGGTAAATCTATGGATGTATTATAAGACCAAAACAGATACATGTGGCTACTTAATATGCACGTGAATGACGCGTTCTTCATTCTTGATGATGATGCTGGTTGTATTATTTTGCAACAGCATCATTTCATTGCAAATGAGGAATACAGTATGAATGGTAGCCTGCTTATCAGTCCATTCATCATTAAAGGCTTTTCTACGTCAATTTTCCCTTCAGCCTCTTTGACTGTGACATGTTTACCTGACAACAGCCTTTCTTTCTGCAAACATTTTCCTGCATACTACAACCATGTTTCCTTAATCACAGACTAACAATCACTCAGTGACCTGCCTCCTAGTCTGAGATCTTGTTCTAGTTAAAGAGCCAGTTATCATTATGGAGTTTCCATGTTTTTGAGGAGTTTGCTCACACTAATGTACTGTAAAAAAATAGCATTAATTCAGTAAGAAAGACCATTTTGAACGATAATTTTCTTTATTTGAAAGTCCGGCCTTGGAGTGTCGGGGGGGGGGGGGGGGGGGGGGGGGGGGGGTTGACATACCTGCCACCACGGCTTAAAAAAATCCTAGGGGAAACACTGACATGGTAAATTATAAAACAGTAAGGAAGTCCACAAGATGACATCACTTCACCTTTAGAACCAGGAAAAGACAACATGTCATATCAAGATATCACCACATCCAAAATGTAACACGATATCTAACCTCATATATCGACTACGGCTGGAAAAAATCGATTTGATTTAAAAAAAAAAAAACGAGTTGGTAGGTCAAATCGATGCATATTTTCAAAAAATCGATTTTTTTAGATTGTTTTTTTGGTTTTATTAGACCAATCCAAATACAGTATAAATAATTTGGATGTGTAACAATCTTTGTTGCACAGTGACTCTTCAGGTAGAGAAAGAGTTTATGTTGATGCACTTTAATTAAATACAATCAATATATATTTTTAAAATATATTTACAGTTTGCAGTTATTTTGTTTTAAATGGAGGGGGGGGGGGGGTCGAATCGTGAATTGAGTTTTTTTATGAAATGATCACATATTGTTTTTAGGGGAAAAAATCGTCCAGCTCTAATATCAACGTTTAACCTCAACGAGAAATATCTTCACGTTTTAATATCGGCCAACAAGATCTAATCAGACCTCTAATAAACAATCAAACCCCCCCACCCCCCCCCCCCCCCCCCCCCCCCCCCCACCGCTCTACTTCCTCCTCATTTACTTCATTCATAAATGTTGACATTCATTCTCATAATAAAGTTTTGGCCCTACAGGAGGACAGAAGGATTACAGTTTACACATGTCTCTCTCTGGTGGTCTTCCTCTCTTTCTAACAGGGACGCCATGGAACGTAGACCTGGACCTGGACCTGGACCCAGCTGTGTGTCCATGAAGAGTGACCGGTCAATTGACCCACCGCTATTTTTCAAAGAACGTCCAAAGTCAGAGTGAGTCATCTTCAGTTCCTTTATAACGTCAGCAACATTAGAAAACTTTAGAAAGAACAAGAGGCGCCCCGATTGATCAACCACCATCATTATCGGCCGATATTTACTAAAAACCTGATCAAGTGCTCGCCGTTAATGTCTTCTAGCCGCCGAATAATTATTATTGTCGCTGTTTGCAGACGGCCTTTTTCCCAGAGAGTCATACAGCCGAGAATATCACAGAGAGAAGCGGAGACCCCTTGGGTCTTAGATGGGACGCATCAAGTCTGTATAACAACAGATAGTTCAGTGAATATGGTGAAAGCTGCTGCTCTGGACAAGTGGACCAGACTGCAGTGCTTTTCTTCACTTGTAACGAAGCTCGTTTATTAGTGAAATTATTATCATGAAATGGTAATTATTGACTTCAGCCTGGAGTAATGGCTCGCAATATCACAATATATATCGTTGGGAAAAACATATTGCAATGTAATTTTACTAATGCACGTTGTTGGTGGGAAAAGCGTATAAGAAACTAACAAACAAAAAATAAACCAAACAACCCAAAAGTGATCAGTATCGGCCCTTTATCAGCTGATGTTGCTCATTCATGATCAACAATCAGTATCAGAGGCTAAAAACGTGATGGTGGCGTCTTTAGAAAGAACAAAGTCCTCCTGAAGAGCAGCAGCATCTTATTAAAGTCTAAACTCCACACTTAAAGGTATAGTGGAGGATTTTCTTTTTCCGGGTGGATCATCAAGACTATTGGTCCTCCTGGTTGTCAATCATTCTGATGATATGTTTACGTAAGGCCGTCGTACGTACCCGACCGCTGCCTCCCCCTCTCTCACGGCCGCCTTCTCCCCACTATCGGCTGGCTCTTGCACCCCTGCCGCAACCTCGTCTCCCTCCTGGATCTTGGTCTGGATGAACAGGGCTTCTAGTTTCTCCAGCAGATTCTGGTTCTGGAGATTAAAAAGTGGATTTACCTCTCTGGTGGTCTTCCTCTCTTTCTAACAGGACCCATCAGAGACCTGAACCCAGCTGTGTGTCCTTTAACCTGTTAAAATCCACGTCTTTTGCCTGATTTTTGTCTATTTCTCGTTCCCAAAGGGAAAAGCTTATAACAGAAGAACTGCAAGGCCAACATGCATGTATGAGGCTTCATTTGAAACATACATTATTTTAGTTTATGGACATGTGCTTGATTAGCATGTGATTAAAACACAACATACACTACAGCAGTTCAAACATGGTTCAAAATAGTTATTTTGGTCCCGTCTAAAAAATAACTAAAATATACTTTGTGCCACACTATGCAGACCACAACGCATTCCTTCTACACCTTGTCAAGAAGACCTCTATACTTTCAGACCTCTAGTCCTAACCTAATGGGAGCTAGGGAGTTTTCAGTATTTGGTATTACAGGTGTGCCAAAACCTGTCCGAAACCTCTCCAAGTGACCATTCATTCAAACACTGTTTTATCATCCATATCTGTGAGGCAGCAAAGTGCAGCAAGGCACCCAGTCTGCCTTAAATCCAAAAGAAGAAGAAGATCTTCTGTTTGTCTGACTGACAGCCAGCGCATCCAATCAGCAACGAGGAATCATTGTCCAATACGTACCTTCGTTTTCTGGTTTGGGTCTCACCAAATGTCGGTTGTGTTGTGTGAAATGTTTTGTAAAATATTTAAGTGTTTCTTGAAATGTTTTGTGTTTTGACCTTCTGTGTGGACAGACATGATGTGAGTTAATTCTTCCTGATTCCTCCACAGAGTGGACCAGGAGAGCTCAGAGGTTCCCAGTGGTCAGTCTGCCCAGCAGCATCAAACACACCTGGACTCCATAATTATGGTCTGTACATGTACAACTACTTTTACGTCTATTCTGTTCACAATCATCTCCATGCTGCACTTTTCAGGACATGGATCTGATGTTTGCTTCCATGATTTCAGTTTGATTTTTCATTCATATAATCTTCTGATCCAGCTGCTGAAGGAGAACTTTGACACTTGTGTGGAGAACGAGCTGAAGGAGATCCAGAAGCTTCTGAGTCTAGATTACCCAGAATGCTTAGAGAGTCAGAGGGAGGATGAGGATGAAGAGCAGAGGAGGAGCAGAGAGGCATTTCTGAAGATCACACTGCAATTCCTGAGGAGAAAGAAGCAGGAGGAGCTGGCTGACCGTCTGCAGAGCAGTAAGAGGATTTCTCTAAACAGTCCCTCCAGGATTTGGTGGCCTTTTTTGAGATTGTTGAGGCCCAAAATGTCTGATTTTATGGGAGATTTTGTAAAAAATTGCGATAAAAGTTGCGATGTCTTTTGTGTGTTTGTTGCAATTAAGCTGCAGGAGACGGAGAAAGTTACAAAAAAAGTTGCGATTTCTTTTTTGTATAGTTCTTTAAAAATGAAAAGGAAACTTGTTTTGGGGAGAATAAATTACTCTGGGATGAGATTTCCTAGTAACCAAAAAGGCTCAGGATGCTGCAGATGTTGGTATAATATGAAATGGCTGCTGGATTTAAGACAAAAAATAATAATTTATTGAATTGATCAAATTTGAACATCTGTGTCAGTGGCTTGTTGATCTTTACATTGTTAGTTAATTTCCTAACCTGACCTGGGACTAGGGCTGCACAATTATTCAAATTTTAGTCACGATCACGATTTTGGCTTCCCACGATCAAATTCGCGTGATCAAGCAATATTTAAAATGCGTCATTCCATTCATAGAACGCTCCGGATTTATTTTTTTTAGCACTCCGCTGTCTAATCACGTCCCTCCGTGAGCCAATCAGAGTTGTTCCTTGCGAAGCGCAGCTTGGTTTCAAGATGTAGACAGTCACAGAGGACAGAGTAAGTAACGTGAGGAAAATTCCACAACAGATAGCAGACGGTCATAAGTCGGTCCCGAGGTTTACCAGTTCACCAGTAAAAGCAATATTTTGTTGTTTTTCAGACAACAGCGGTGACCAGAGCTAGTTTGTGTCTGTTAGCTTTAGCGGCAGACTGTTGTACGTCCCGCTGTTGGTATCCTCTACAGTGAAATACAGTCACACTACACCATTTAGCTGTCAGCTTTTTAGCCGTGTGTAATCCAGTTACTACTGCAGCTAATGCTAGGCTAACGTTACCTGCTGTGTAACGTGTTATTAGTGTTTACTAGCGTGAAATGCAGCGATGTTTGTTTCGGAGCATCAGAGCGCAACGCAGACATTTAAGTGGCACCGTAATGAGGCACTGAAATCCGCGTTGCTATTTTCGTCCGGTAGATACCGGATGTAAACATGTGCCATTAACGTGAACATAAAATTGCGTTGCTTGTGTCTTGTCACGGCAAACGCGCAAGTGTGAAAAGCGGTCGTACAACAGCTGAAATGGCATTACTGCTTCATAGTATCCTTCAACAAAGGAATGTAGCACAATATGCATGTGATAGCAGTTATAATTAGCCTATGTGACAATAAAATTAGTTTTGGTTAAAATCAACAAATAATTGTGTTAATTAATCGTGATCTCAATATTGATCAAAATAATCGCGATCATGACTTTGGCCATATTCGTGCAGCCCTACCTGGGACACACATTCATACGGTTTGATAAAGGACTTATTGGACTTTAACTTATCATTGCACTTATAATAACAAGCGTAGCTGTCCTCAATTTAGGTCATTGTGTCGTCTTATCTCCGTTTTTCTTGCATCCCCCGTATGTGTGTGTGTGTGTGTGTGTGTGTGTGTGCGTGCGTGCGTGCGTGCGTGTGTGCGCGCGTGAGTCGAGCTACAGCCCGGCCCGCTGCAGAGCCGGCAGGAAACAGCAGCTGCTTTGAGCAACTTTACAGTGAAAAGTCTTTTTTCAAGATTTAACTTGATAGATAATCGGGATGTTTACTAAGAGGTTGACCAAAATATGTTCCTGTTTATTTTATAAATCACTTACTGATCTTCTTTGTTCTGTATTCATTTAGGAAGTTCTGCTGTAGTTGGTAAGCGTAAACTCAAATCTAACCAGAAGAAGAAGTTCCAGTGTGTGTTTGAGGGGATTGCTAAAGCAGGAAACCCAACCCTTCTGGATCAGATGTTCACAGAGATCTACATCACAAAGGAAGGGACTGCAGAGGTTAATGATGAACATGAGGTCAGACAGATTGAAACAGCATCCTGGAAACCAGACAGACCAGAAACAACAATCAGACAAGAAGACATCTTTAAAACCCCACCAGGAAGGGATGAACCAATCAGAACGGTGATGACAAAGGGAGTGGCTGGCATCGGGAAAACAGTCTTAACACAGAAGTTCACTCTGGACTGGGCTGAAGACAAAGCCAACCAGGACATCCAGTTCATATTTCCATTCACCTTCAGAGAGCTGAATGTGCTGAAAGAGAGAAAGTTCAGCTTGGTGGAACTTATTGATTACTTCTTTAGTGAAACCAAAGAAGCAGGAATCTGCAGGTTTGAAGATTTCCCAGTCGTGTTCATCTTTGACGGTTTGGATGAGTGTCGACTTCCTCTGGACTTCCTCAACACTAAAATCCTGGATGATGTTACAGAGTCCACCTCAGTGGGTGTGCTGCTGACAAACCTCATCAGGGAAAATCTGTTTCCCTCTGCTCACCTCTGGATAACCACACGACCTGCATCAGCCAATCAGATCCCTACTTGGTGTGTTGACATGGTGACAGAGGTCAGAGGGTTCACTGACCCACAGAAGGAGGAGTACTTCAGGAAGAGATTCAGAGATGAAGAGCAGGCCAGCAGAATCATCTCCCACATCAAGACATCACGAAGCCTCCACATCATGTGCCACATCCCAATCTTCTGCTGGATCACTGCTACAGTTCTGGAGGACATGTTGAAGACCAGAGAGGGAGGAGAGCTGCCCACGACCCTGACTGAGAAGTACATCCACTTCCTGGTGGTTCAGTCCAAAGTGAAGAACATCAAGTATGATGGAGGAGCTGAGACAGATCCACACTGGAGTCCAGAGAGCAGGAAGATGATCGAGTCTCTGGGAAAACTGGCTTTTGAGCAGCTGCAGAAAGGTAACCTGATCTTCTATGAATCAGACCTGACAGAGTGTGGCATCGATATCAGAGCAGCCTCAGTGTACTCAGGAGTGTTCACACAGATCTTTAAAGAGGAGAGAGGACTGTACCAGGACACAGTATTCTGCTTCGTCCATCTGAGTGTTCAGGAGTTTCTGGCTGCTCTTCATGTCCATCTGACATTCACCAGCTCTGGAGTCAACCTGCTGTCAGGAAAACAAACAACATCAACACATTTCTACCACAGCGCTGTGGACGAGGCCTTACAGAGTCCAAATGGACACCTGGACTTGTTCCTCCGCTTCCTCCTGGGTCTTTCACTGCAGACCAATCAGAATCTCCTACAAGGCCTGCTGACACCGACAGGAAGTAGCTCACAGACGAATCAGGAAACAGTTGAGTACATCAAGAAGAAGATCAGTGAGGATCTGTCTGCAGAGAGAAGCATCAATCTGTTCCACTGTCTGAATGAACTGAATGATCATTCTCTAGTGGAGGAGATCCAACAGTCTCTGAGATCAGGACGTCTCTCCACAGATAGACTGTCTCCTGCTCAGTGGTCAGCTCTGGTCTTCATCTTACTGTCATCAGAAAAAGATCTGGACGTGTTTGACCTGAAGAAATACGGTGCTTCGGAGGAGGCTCTTCTGAGGCTGCTGCCAGTGGTCAAAGCCTCCAACAAAGCTCTGTACGTGGGATTTATTCATCATTAAATACGTTGCTATCATTCAACAGGAGTTACATATAAATATCTTGTTTCCTTCCTGTCATCTCTCCAGACTGAGTGGCTGTAACATGTCAGAGAGAAGCTGTGAAGCTCTGTCCTCAGTTCTCAGCTCCCAGTCCTCTAGTCTGAGAGAGCTGGACCTGAGTAACAACAACCTGCAGGATTCAGGAGTGAAGGTGCTGTTGGCTGGACTGAAGAGTCCACACTGCACACTGGAGACTCTCAGGTTGGTGTTCAGTTTATTAAAAAGTATCACCCTGTGAGCGGTTATTTTCTTCCTATGATAATTATTAGATTGGCTTTTTATTGAATCCCTTTTAGACTGAGTGGCTGTAACCTGTCAGAGAGAAGCTGTGAAGCTCTGTCCTCAGTTCTCAGCTCCCAGTCCTCTAGTCTGAGAGAGCTGGACCTGAGTAACAACGACCTGCAGACTTCAGGAGTGAAGCTGATCTCTGATGGACTGAAGAGTCCACACTGCAGACTGGAGACTCTAAGGTCAGATCAAGAACAATAATCTTTGAAAACACAGCATTGAAAAATACTTTGGAAACATTCAAAAAATGTTTCCAAAGTATTTTATTCTGATTTAGAATCACTTCATAAAGAATGAAATATGAACTGTGGCTAAGGTCCAGAAATAATACATATTTAACTATTACATTACATTACATTACATGTCATTTAGCTGACGCTTTTATCCAAAGCGACTTACAATGAAGTGCTTTCAACTGTGAAGGTACAAACTCAAGACAGCAAGTATTAAGTGCAAGTACATTAGCTTTAAATAAGTAAAGCTACAAAGAGATATGAACAGACAATCTGATTGGTCAACTAGACATTTAGAAAATACTCAAATCAGCATGACATCACAACCAGAGCCTTTTGAACACACCTGGTGCATCACATAAAATATTACTCCGCCATTTCCATGGCAACATTGTAACTTCCAGGGCTGAATAAAAAAAACAGTAACGTTAGCCAACAATATTGATACAATGGATCGTTTTGATTTATATGGCGGACTTAGTTTTGATAAATGGTTTTTACAACAGTCTGAAGTTAACTGTTAATGGAATAGTTTGGATCACATCACCTGTTGGATCACATCACCTGTTGGATCACATCACCTGTTGGATCACATTGGACCACTAGTTGTCTTGAGATTACTACAGGTGGTCCGCGGAAAAGCAAAATGAAATATAAAATAAGTTTTTTAACCTTCATTTTACCAGGAAATTCCCATAAACAACTTTTTTAAATTTTTTAACCAGGAGCAGACCTACTGTGTTTTTATTAAAGAATGTTGTTATGATCACATCACACGCATAGCCTTTATAGTCAGTTTATATCAGCCGTTTTAAATTATAAATGGAATGAGTAAGGCCCATTATTATTATTTTAATTTCCTGGTAGTTTCTTGAGCTTGTGTTTCTGAAATGTTTTGCGGATGTGCTGTTAAGTGGGCAAACTCACATAGTCTAATTTCTGAGGACTTGTAAAACTCTGAAGATTAATAATCCCCTAAAATCGCAAAAGGTTTTGAAATTTTGACTATATCCAAGTGTTCTTATTACTGTATAGATTTAATACTCCATTGCTATGGAAATAAGCCTGTTGCTCAAATGAACCTGATGATGCCCTCGGGCGCTCGAGTAAATAAATAAATGAAATATGTGGCAGCCGTTGTCTGCAGTAAACTTTTTGTAACGAGCCTGTTGTACTGATGCGATGTCCAGTTATAGTTTTACTGCTAGTAGGCCTATTAACAGCTGCGGATTAATTCAGGTAGGACTGTGTGTAGACATATTTTATTATGTGTATTATGAGGTGGTCCGCGAAAATTCTTGATTACAAATAGTGGTCCACACACACAAACTCCTGGTTTACGCCATTCGTTGCTGTGTAGAAAACAAAAAACAAATCTGAGGGCACGGATTGTGAATCTGTGTGCCAGTTTAAATATCTGTTGGGCTGGGTTCTTTGTTTTCAGCTGACACGAGGCGAGACGCTCACTTCCATTGTGGCTTAAAATCAACAACTTCTGATGAACCGTCTCGGCCACTGTAAAAATGTACCTGGACAATAAACAAACATGGCGCCACATGTTGACAGAGGGTTCCTGTGTGTTGTTCTGTGTGTTTGCAGTCTGTCAGGCTGTCTGATCTCAGAGGAAGGCTGTTCTTCTCTGGTCTCAGCTCTGAGCTCCAACCCCTCCCATCTGAGAGAGCTGGACCTGAGCTACAATCATCCAGGAGACTCAGGAGTGAAACTGCTGTCAGCGGGACTGGAGGATCCTCTCTGGAGACTGGACACTCTCAGGTATGAAGAGGCTGCTGCAGCCACAGACAGTCAGACTATAGTTATTTGTGCTGTGGATTTGTGAGCTGAGTTACCACCGGATACATCCAGTCTCACAGTAGTAAAGCCTTTTAAAGTACATTTAAAACAGATTAAAAAAAAGTGTGATTAATCGTAGGCCTGCACGATTAATCGTTATAAAATCGTGATCTCGATTCACCCTGTTCCCGATTTTATTTTTAAATTACCTCAATTTAAAAAAAACCTTTCAGATAGAGCCTGTATCGGGGCCATATTTAGTCCAGATAGAGCCTGTATCGGGGCCATATTTAGTTCAGATAGAGCCTGTATCGGGGCCATATTTAGTTCAGATAGAGCCTGTATCGGGGCCATATTTAGTTCAGATAGAGCCTGTATCAGGGCCATATTTAGTTCAGATAGAGCCTGTATCGGGGCCATATTTAGTTCAGATAGAGCCTGTATCGGGGCCATATTTAGTCCAGATAGAGCCTGTATCGGGGCCATATTTAGTTCAGATATAGCCTGTATCGGGGCCATATTTAGTTCAGATGGAGCCTGTATCAGGGCCATATTTAGTTCAGATAGAGCCTGTATCGGGGCCATATTTAGTTCAGATATAGCCTGTATCGGGGCCATATTTAGTTCAGATATAGCCTGTATCGGGGCCATATTTAGTTCAGATGGAGCCTGTATCAGGGCCATATTTAGTTCAGATAGAGCCTGTATCGGGGCCATATTTAGTTCAGATAGAGCCTGTATCGGGGCCATATTTAGTTCAGATATAGCCTGTATCGGGGCCATATTTAGTTCAGATGGAGCCTGTATCAGGGCCATATTTAGTTCAGATAGAGCCTGTATCAGGGCCATATTTAGTTCAGATAGAGCCTGTATCAGGGCCATATTTAGTCCAGATAGAGCCTGTATCAGGGCCATATTTAGTCCAGATAGAGCCTGTATCGGGGGCCATATTTAGTTCAGATATAGCCTGTATCGGGGCCATATTTAGTTCAGATATAGCCTGTATCGGGGCCATATTTAGTTCAGATAGAGCCTGTATCGGGGCCATATTTAGTTCAGATAGAGCCTGTATCAGGGCCATATTTAGTTCAGATAGAGCAGTGGTTCTCAACCTTTTTTGTGCCAGCGCCCCCCTATCCATTATCCAGGTCCCTAACGCCCCCCCCCCCCAAAAAAAAATATGTAGGTTAATTGCCCCGAATATTAATGATTACGACATTACAACACATGTATTAGTTTCCCAGGTATCAAAAAACTATGTGAAATTATATATATTTACAGGTTTTTAAAAACAATGCAAACATTTGACATTCAATTTAAATAACAGCAGCCAATCAGAACGACTAGATATGTAACATTCAAACAATAATTAGGTACAGTATTATCAAAAGGCCTGCTGCATGTCCCTGGTGTGAACATCAGCACCTTTATAAGATGACTTTAATTTGAACGTCCTTTTTTGTTTATGAAGTTACCTTGGGTGTCATGAAAGGCACTTTAAATAAAATGTATTATTATTATTATTACAAACACTAACAGCAGCCAATCAGAAACAGCAATTTAACATTCAAATCTATTTTTCATTCAAATCTAAATCTATAATCGAATTGTTCCAACTGAAAACAAGCCCCCCCCCCAAGCAAACACTCCAAGGCCGGACTTTCAAATAAAGAAAATAAAATGAATGTATACCTAATACGCCTATTCTCGTTCAAAATGTTCATTTTCTTACTGAATCAATGCTATTCTTTTTTACATACAGTACATTAGTGTGAGCAAACTCCTCAAAACCATGTAAACTCCATAATGATAACTGACTCTTTAACTAGAAAAAGATCTCAGACTAGGAGGCAGTTCACTGAGTGATTGTTAGTCTGTGATTAAGGAAACATGGTTGTAGGATGCAGGAAAATGCAGAAAGAAAGGCTGTAAAAATGTCACAGTCAGAGAGGCTGAAGGGAAAGTTGAGTGGAAAAGCCTTTAATGATGAATGGACTGATAAGCAGGCTACCATTCATACTGTATGCCTCATCTGCAATGAAATGATGCTGTTGCAAAATAATACAACCAGCATATTCATCAGGAATGAAGAACGCGAAGGTAACAATCGCGTCATTCACGTGCATATTAAGTAGCCACATGTATCTGTTTTGGTCTTATAATACATCCATAGATTTACTGTTCCAGGAGAGAGGACGGTTCGCTCAGCCAGCAGTCCAGTTTATAAGAATTTGTCCAAATTTCTAGATTCCCACCAAGCTAAGCTAAGACTACAACCGACAGCTTTATTTGTTTGATCTTGTTGGTAAAAATGAGCAGAGTAGAGCTGAGTTTGGTAAAACAGCGCGGTGGACGAGAGCAGACAGCAGATTAAAATATCTCTTCTACATGTTTATGCCGTCTATACAGGTGAGTGCATTGATAAGTATCGAGTTTTTACTCACGAAGGTTTTTATCGTAACCTACTTACAGTAACGAGACTAGCGTGAGTTCATCTGCCCCCCCAGCGGCCGTTGGTAATCCTCTGTAGCGTTCCCAGTCAGGTGGTGCGCGTGTTTTATTATCTGGTGTCCATATTATCTGATGTTGTTTATTGTGACCTGGTAGACATGTGACATAACACACATGATGAGAGGACAGACCCTTTGCAAGTTAAGGGACAGGATACAGAAAATATCAGGTGAAAACAGCCTGATATTTTGTGTATCCCCTCTGTAACTTATACGGCAGACAGGTGAACAAAGCGGCTAATTGAAAAGCCATATTAAACTAAATCAAATTGAAACAGAAATCACGTTAGAGGGGAGGGAGGGACTGGTAGCAAAGACGAGGCATCCTCGTCAGAACACACCCACAGAGAATGGACGCATTAAACAATTCACACGTCACCATAATGTAACAGACAAATAAACGTATAGCCTAATAAAAACCCTTATTAATAGAGACCCTTGTTACTATGGAAAACTCTGTCAAGTCTTCCACGTCGCTATTTGTTCCATTTAAGAGGTGAATTCGAAGTGCAACAGTTAAACAATGCGAAGTGTAGCAGGTAAACTCCGCTCTGAGTGCACGCGCGCTCCCGCGGCCAGGGGATACGAATCCTGGCGGGGGTAAGTACATTGGCACGACACCGGCATGTGAATAGAGACGGGGGGCTGGGTTTGTGCTCTACCTGTGAAGCGCGTGTCCGCGCTATTCTCCGACAATCACCATTGACACCGTGGCGTGGCGGCAGAAATGTAACTGTGGCGGTGCGCCACTTGCCAATCAACGTAGGGGAAACACTGGCTAAATGTTTGCCAAACAACGAAGCACAGTCGATATCTCTCACTCGTCACTTTTCTTTCTCTTTCTCCGTGAAATGAAGCTGCCTTCAGGTGCAGTAGGAAACGTTGTGTTCTATAAAAGATCTGACTAAAAACTGTTACTGTGAAATATAAAGTCTACCTGTGCTACATTGGGGGGTTAAAGAACACCACAGGACGTTGCGGCAATTGCATTTTTTATTTTTTTATCTGAACGCAGCTTCACGTAGTAGGTCTACAGAGCTCATTTAAGACGGTACTCTGACGTCCCATTTCCATGAAGGCAGCACGGAGCTGCGCCAGACCAAGCTGACAGAAGCACAGAAGAGTAATAATCCCCCGTCTCGTCCAGCTGCAGTGCTGTAAACTGGCAGGTTTTAATGTTGCAGACCACTAGTGTTTTTTAGTAGTTTAAAGTGTAAACATGTATTGTCATTATGAATCTTTGCTTTAAACTAGCTTTCAAACAAACGCCCCCCAAGGGCACCTCAACGCCCCCCTTTCCAAAATATTTCTTCCAGCGCCCCCCATCATCTTCTGAACGCCCCCTGGGGGGCGGTACCGCCCCCGTTGAGAAACACTGAGATAGAGCCTGTATCGGGGCCATATTTAGTTCAGATAGAGCCTGTATCGGGGCCATATTTAGTTCAGATAGAGCCTGTATCAGGGTCATATTTAGTCCAGACAGAGCCTGTATCAGGGCCATATTTAGTTCAGATAGAGCCTGTATCAGGGCCATATTTAGTTCAGATAGAGCCTGTATCAGGGCCATATTTAGTTCAGATAGAGCCTGTATCAGGGCCATATTTAGTTCAGATAGAGCCTGTATCGGGGCCATATTTAGTTCAGATAGAGCCTGTATCAGGGCCATATTTAGTTCAGATAGAGCCTGTATCGGGGCCATATTTAGTTCAGATAGAGCCTGTATCAGGGCCATATTTAGTTCAGATAGAGCCTGTATCAGGGCCATATTTAGTTCAGATAGAGCCTGTATCGGGGCCATATTTAGTTCAGATATAGCCTGTATCGGGGCCATATTTAGTTCAGATATAGCCTGTATCGGGGCCATATTTAGTTCAGATAGAGCCTGTATCGGGGCCATATTTAGTTCAGATAGAGCCTGTATCGGGGCCATATTTAGTTCAGATAGAGCCTGTATCGGGGCCATATTTAGTTCAGATAGAGCCTGTATCGGGGCCATATTTAGTTCAGATAGAGCCTGTATCGGGGCCATATTTAGTTCAGATAGAGCCTGTATCAGGGACATATTTAGTCCAGATAGAGCCTGTATCAGGGCCATATTTAGTTCAGAAAGAGCCTGTATCAGGGCCGTATTTAGTTCAGAAAGAGCCTGTATCAGGGCCGTATTTAGTTCAGATAGAGCCTGTATCAGGGCCATATTTAGTCCAGATAGAGCCTGTATCAGGGCCATATTTAGTCCAGATAGAGCCTGTATCAGGGCCATATTTAGTCCAGATAGAGCCTGTATCAGGGCCATATTTAGTTCAGATAGAGCCTGTATCAGGGTCATATTTAGTTCAGATAGAGCCTGTATCAGGGCCATATTTAGTTCAGATAGAGCCTGTATCAGGGTCATATTTAGTTCAGATAGAGCCTGTATCAGGGTCATATTTAGTTCAGATAGAGCCTGTATCAGGACCATATTTAGTTCAGATAGAGCCTGTATCAGGGCCATATTTAGTTCAGATAGAGCCTGTATCAGGGCCATATTTAGTTCAGATAGAGCCTGTATCAGGGCCATATTTAGTTCAGATAGAGCCTGTATCAGGGTCATATTTAGTTCAGATAGAGCCTGTATCAGGACCATATTTAGTTCAGATAGAGCCTGTATCAGGGCCATATTTAGTTCAGATAGAGCCTGTATCAGGGTCATATTTAGTTCAGATAGAGCCTGTATCAGGGTCATATTTAGTTCAGATAGAGCCTGTATCGGGGCCATATTTAGTTGCCTATTGTACGTTTTACTCTATTTTCAGTCCCTCCAGAAAAACGCGGAGTTTTTTTGTGATTGTTGCGGGCAAAAATCCTTGATTATGCGGCACGTTTTCTTAAAAAATGCGATGGAATATGCGAGATATTTATGCCATTTTATGCGATGAAATTGCGGGAACTTGCAAAAATTGCGGGAACTTGCGGGAACTTGGAAAAACTGCGGTTTGATGAAAAGGAGAAAAAAAGTGATTCCCCCAACACCGTGTTCTCAGTAGGTGAAATTACGTCACTTCATAACGTTCCCATGGCAACAGGGGGAAATGGCTGCTCTTGTGTGAAGTAAACGCAACATTTTTGAACTTTCTGCTGAGATATATGTAGGGTTGGGTATTGTTTGGTTTTTTTTCTGATACTGGCGCTAAATCGGTACTTTTAAAACGGTGCCTGAACCGATACTTTTTAAGAAAGTTTTTTAAAAAGAAGAAACAAGAAGGATAGGCCGACTAAACAACAGTCGGTGACATTAAGGACACGTTGTTTATTACTAAGGCCATATGGTCAAAATGAAATGATTTAATAGTAAAGTCCAGGAGAGCCTGTTCAGAAGTTCAGATAGAGCCTGTATCGGGGCCATATTTAGTTCAGATAGAGCCTGTATCGGGGCCATATTTAGTTCAGATAGAGCCTGTATCAGGGCCATATTTAGTTCAGATAGAGCCTGTATCGGGGCCATATTTAGTTCAGATAGAGCCTGTATCGGGGCCATATTTAGTTCAGATAGAGCCTGTATCAGGGCCATATTTAGTTCAGATAGAGCCTGTATCAGGGCCATATTTAGTTCAGATAGAGCCTGTATCAGAGCCATATTTAGTCCAGATAGAGCCTGTATCAGGGCCATATTTAGTTCAGATAGAGCCTGTATCAGGGCCATATTTAGTCCAGATAGAGCCTGTATCAGGGCCATATTTAGTTCAGATAGAGCCTGTATCGGGGCCATATTTAGTTCAGATAGAGCCTGTATCGGGGCCATATTTAGTTCAGATAGAGCCTGTATCAGGGCCATATTTAGTTCAGATAGAGCCTGTATCAGAGCCATATTTAGTCCAGATAGAGCCTGTATCAGGGCCATATTTAGTTCAGATAGAGCCTGTATCAGGGCCATATTTAGTCCAGATAGAGCCTGTATCAGGGCCATATTTAGTTCAGATAGAGCCTGTATCAGAGCCATATTTAGTCCAGATAGAGCCTGTATCAGGGCCATATTTAGTTCAGATAGAGCCTGTATCAGGGCCATATTTAGTTCAGATAGAGCCTGTATCAGGGCCATATTTAGTTCAGATAGAGCCTGTATCAGGGCCATATTTAGTTCAGATAGAGCCTGTATCAGGGCCATATTTAGTTCAGATAGAGCCTGTATCAGGGACATATTTAGTTGCCTATTGTACGTTTTACTCTATTTTCAGTCCCTCCAGAAAAACGCGGAGTTTTTTCGTGATTGTTGCGGGCAAAAATCCTTGATTATGCGGCACGTTTTCTTAAAAAATGCGATGGAATATGCGAGATATTTATGCCATTTTATGCGATGAAATTGCGGGAACTTGCAAAAATTGCGGGAACTTGCGGGAACTTGGAAAAACTGCGGTTTGATGAAAAGGAGAAAAAAAGTGATTCCCCCAACACCGTGTTCTCAGTAGGTGAAATTACGTCACTTCATAACGTTCCCATGGCAACAGGGGGAAATGGCTGCTCTTGTGTGAAGTAAACGCAACATTTTTGAACTTTCTGCTGAGATATATGTAGGGTTGGGTATTGTTTGGTTTTTTTTCTGATACTGGCGCTAAATCGGTACTTTTAAAACGGTGCCTGAACCGATACTTTTTAAGAAAGTTTTTTAAAAAGAAGAAACAAGAAGGATAGGCCGACTAAACAACAGTCGGTGACATTAAGGACACGTTGTTTATTACTAAGGCCATATGGTCAAAATGAAATGATTTAATAGTAAAGTCCAGGAGAGCCTGTTCAGAAGTTCAGATAGAGCCTGTATCGGGGCCATATTTAGTTCAGATAGAGCCTGTATCGGGGCCATATTTAGTTCAGATAGAGCCTGTATCAGGGCCATATTTAGTTCAGATAGAGCCTGTATCGGGGCCATATTTAGTTCAGATAGAGCCTGTATCGGGGCCATATTTAGTTCAGATAGAGCCTGTATCAGGGCCATATTTAGTTCAGATAGAGCCTGTATCAGGGCCATATTTAGTTCAGATAGAGCCTGTATCAGAGCCATATTTAGTCCAGATAGAGCCTGTATCAGGGCCATATTTAGTTCAGATAGAGCCTGTATCAGGGCCATATTTAGTCCAGATAGAGCCTGTATCAGGGCCATATTTAGTTCAGATAGAGCCTGTATCGGGGCCATATTTAGTTCAGATAGAGCCTGTATCGGGGCCATATTTAGTTCAGATAGAGCCTGTATCAGGGCCATATTTAGTTCAGATAGAGCCTGTATCAGAGCCATATTTAGTCCAGATAGAGCCTGTATCAGGGCCATATTTAGTTCAGATAGAGCCTGTATCAGGGCCATATTTAGTCCAGATAGAGCCTGTATCAGGGCCATATTTAGTTCAGATAGAGCCTGTATCAGAGCCATATTTAGTCCAGATAGAGCCTGTATCAGGGCCATATTTAGTTCAGATAGAGCCTGTATCAGGGCCATATTTAGTTCAGATAGAGCCTGTATCAGGGCCATATTTAGTTCAGATAGAGCCTGTATCAGGGCCATATTTAGTTCAGATAGAGCCTGTATCAGGGCCATATTTAGTTCAGATAGAGCCTGTATCAGGGACATATTTAGTTGCCTACGTGCGTTTTACTCTATTTTTATAGCTTTAGGTACTTTGTATATTCATATTAATTATATAAAATATTAAGAATAATCTTTGATGTATTAAAGTGGATAAAGAGGAGACTTTATTGATCCGGTGGTGAAATTCACACTATAGCTGACAAGTCAAACTTCTGCTGTTGTTTTGGTGAAAGTAACTCAACAGTAATGAAAAATGAGTGTAAGACATTACAATTCAGAGACAGTAATATTTTAATATAACTGATTACTCTCAAATGACAGTAACTAGTAATCTATAATGTATTACCTTTTGGAAGTAACTTGCCCAACACTGGTTATATGTCACCTAATACAGATATAAAATGAGTATTATTACAGTACTACATGTAATTATAACAAAGCTGTGTGAGAGTGATGTAATGCCCCCCCCCCCCCCCCCCCCCCCTCCTTTCAGGGCGGAGCCTGCTGGAGTCAGATGGTTGACACCAGGTCTGAGGAAGTGTAAGTGTGTTTTTAATTTTATTCATCAAACTGTGACATCACTCATCCAACCCTCTGATGTCATCATCTAAGAGCTGATTGGTTAATAACTGCAGCTGTGTCGTGTCTCCTTCTCTCCGTCAGATTCCTGTCAACTCACAATCAACACAAACACAGTGAACAGATACCTCAAACTGTCTGACAACAACAGGGAGGTGGCATATGTGAGAGAGGATCAGAAATATCCTGATCATCCAGAGAGGTTTGACTTCTGTCATCAGCTGCTGTGTAGAGACGGTCTGACTGGTCGCTGTTACTGGGAGGTCGAGAGGAGAGGAGATGTTGATATATCAGTGAGTTACAGAGGAATCAGGAGGAGAGGAGACAGTGATGACTGTGTGTTTGGATATAATGATCAGTCCTGGAGTCTGAGGTGCTCTGATTATGGTTACTCTGTCTGTCACAATAACAGAAGAACAGTCATCTCCTCCCTTTCCTCCTTCTTCCCCACACGCCTAAGCTACCACCTCCTCTGCCGCCGCCGCCGCCACTTCTTCCATCCCTTCCTCATCCCCTCTGTCTCTGGTAGAGTAGCAGTGTATGTGGACTGTCCTGCTGGCTCTCTGTCCTTCTACACAGTCTCCTCTGACTCACTGATCCACCTCCACACCTTCTACACCACATTCACTCAGCCTCTCTATCCTGGGTTTGGGTTCTGGTCTTATGGTGACTCAGTGTCTCTGTGTTGTGTGTAGGACTGAGAGTCTCCTCCTGGTTCTGGTTCCTCAGTGTCTCTGTGTTGTGTGTAGGACGGAGAGTCTCCTCCTGGTTCTGGTTCCTCAGTGTCTCTGTGTTGTGTGTAGGACAGAGAGTCTCCTCCTGGTTCTGGTCCCTCAGTGTCTCTGTGTTGTGTGTAGGACAGAGAGTCTCCTCCTGGTTCTGGTTCCTCAGTGTCTCTGTGTTCCCTGTAGGACGGAGAGTCTCCTCCTGGTTCTGGAGTCTGAACAGGATCACACTTACAGAAATATTTCATGTTTTTGTTATGAACTAATGAATGAACTTTGTATAAAGTAATCCAGAATGATTGAACAGATTCCTCGTGAACATTGTAAACTTCTTCCACTTCCTGTCCTTTAAAGACAGAAGCTGTGATCATCAAATTGTAGAAATGCAAATGTCAAAAAGTGCCAGAAATGTCAACAAATTACTAAAATGTCGAAAAAAGCGATAATTTGGTCAAAAGAAAGTGAACAAACGTCAAAAAGCGACAAAATTAGTTTATAAGTCTGAAGTTAGAGAGTGGTTTCTATGGAGATGATACGTCGTCTCATTGGTGTAAACTAGCGGCCTTCAGAGCGCTGCAGACCGGCGAGTTGAACTCTTATCTCCATGGTTACTGTACTCACCGGGGCGACCTTCTGGCCTGTATGTAGACGTGTTATAAGCTGCATAATAAGTCGTGTTATAAACATGTATAATAAGCCGTGTTATAAGCATGTATCTAGGCTGATTTAAAACCTGCATCACGTTTTTGGGATTCTAATTTGTTTACATTTCAAACATGTAAAAGAAACATTTGTATTCATTTAACAAACGTTTTCTCTGTCATAATATTTTAAACTGTTCCAATATTTAACTTTACTTGCTAATTCTCTTACAAAATACAATTTATTTTTCATATGTTCTTATCAATTGTGTATTATAATTGTATTATAGAGATATGACTTTTGTTATTTTCATTATGTTTGGAGATGTACCGGTTTGAAAAGGTAAAATACAGATGTATGTGACTGATTTTGTAATTCAAGAGATGTTTATAATGTACATATTACTAATATTACTCTTATTCTTTTTTTCTATTTCTTATTATATTTTGTTTAGATATTTTATCTGTTGTGTTGCACTTACTATAACAAGTCTAAAGTCTTTCTAAGACCAGCTCGCTGTACATTAACACTTAAACAAAATGTTAAAACAAAGCTGATCTTTTATGTCTTGATGTATTCACAATGTACTCTGCAGATAATTCAAGAAAACGCGACAGCAAGTTAAAATAAACTTTGTACAAAATAATTCAGAATGAAGGAACAGATTCCTCATTTAGATTGTAAACTTCTTCCACTTCTAACCTTTAAAGATGGAAGTTGTGATCATGAATTGTGTGAATGCCGCTGACTTGTATCACAAATTGTTTTGAATTCTGTCTCTTCACAATAAAAGCTTCACGTTAACGTCAGCGTGTTAGTTTTCTTTCTCAGCTCTCAGATTCAGTATCAGGCTAAAAGGTTTCGGGGCGGTTAAGGTTTTATGTTTAATACTAAATATCTAATTAATATCTAGTTCTGTTGTTTCTCCATCATCTGTGACTCCAGCAGCTAAGCTAACGTTATCTTGTGTCTTTAGCTGCATGCTACCAGCCAGTAAGCTAACGTTATCTTGTGTCTTTAGCTGCATGCTATCAGCCAGTAAGCTAATGTTATCTTGTGTCTTTAGCTGCATGCTACCAGCCGGTAAGTTAACATTATCTTGTGTCTTTAGCTGCATGCTACCAGCCGCTAAGCTAACATTATCTTGTGTCTTTAGCTGCATGCTACCAGCCGCTAAGCTAATGTTATCTTGTGTCTTTAGCTGCATGCTACCAGCCGCTAAGCTAACATTATCTTGTGTCTTTAGCTGCATGCTACCAGCCGCTAAGCTAACATTATCTTGTGTCTTTAGCTGCATGCTACCAGCCGCTAAGCTAACATTATCTTGTGTCTTTAGCTGCATGCTACCAGCCGCTAAGCTAACATTATCTTGTGTCTTTAGCTGCATGCTACCACCTGCTAAGCTAACATTATCTTGTGTCTTTAGCTGCATGCTACCAGCCGCTAAGCTAACATTATCTTGTGTCTTTAGCTGCATGCTACCAGCCGCTAAGCTAACATTATCTTGTGTCTTTAGCTGCATGCTACCAGCCACTAAGTTAACATTATCTTGTGTCTTTAGCTGCATGCTACCAGCGAGTAAGCTAACATTATCTTGTGTCTTTAGCTGCATGCTATCAGCCAGTAAGTTAACATTATCTTGTGTCTTTAGCTGCATGCTATCAGCCAGTAAGCTAACATTATCTTGTGTCTTTAGCTGCATGCTACCAGCCACTAAGTTAACATTATCTTGTGTCTTTAGCTGCATGTTACCAGCCGCTAAGCTAACGTTATCTTGTGTCTTTAGCTGATTGCTACCAGCGAGTAAGCTAACATTATCTTGTGTCTTTAGCTGCATGCTATCAGCCAGTAAGTTAACATTATCTTGTGTCTTTAGCTGCATGCTACCAGCCGCTAAGCTAACATTATCTTGTGTCTTTAGCTGCATGTTACCAGCCGCTAAGCTAACGTTATCTTGTGTCTTTAGCTGCATGCTACCAGCGAGTAAGCTAACATTATCTTGTGTCTGTAGCTGCATGCTATCAGCCAGTAAGTTAACATTATCTTGTGTCTTTAGCTGCATGCTATCAGCCAGTAAGCTAACATTATCTTGTGTCTTTAGCTGCATGCTACCAGCCACTAAGTTAACATTATCTTGTGTCTTTAGCTGCATGCTATCAGCCAGTAAGCTAACATTATCTTGTGTCTTTAGCTGCATGCTACCAGCCACTAAGTTAACATTATCTTGTGTCTTTAGCTGCATGCTATCAGCCAGTAAGTTAACATTATCTTGTGTCTTTAGCTGCATGCTATCAGCCAGTAAGCTAACATTATCTTGTGTCTTTAGCTGCATGCTACCAGCCACTAAGTTAACATTATCTTGTGTCTTTAGCTGCATGTTACCAGCCGCTAAGCTAACGTTATCTTGTGTCTTTAGCTGATTGCTACCAGCGAGTAAGCTAACATTATCTTGTGTCTTTAGCTGCATGCTATCAGCCAGTAAGTTAACATTATCTTGTGTCTTTAGCTGCATGCTACCAGCCGCTAAGCTAACATTATCTTGTGTCTTTAGCTGCATGTTACCAGCCGCTAAGCTAACGTTATCTTGTGTCTTTAGCTGCATGCTACCAGCGAGTAAGCTAACATTATCTTGTGTCTGTAGCTGCATGCTATCAGCCAGTAAGTTAACATTATCTTGTGTCTTTAGCTGCATGCTATCAGCCAGTAAGCTAACATTATCTTGTGTCTTTAGCTGCATGCTACCAGCCACTAAGTTAACATTATCTTGTGTCTTTAGCTGCATGTTACCAGTCGCTAAGCTAACGTTATCTTGTGTCTTTAGCTGCATGCTACCAGCGAGTAAGCTAACATTATCTTGTGTCTTTAGCTGCATGCTATCAGCCAGTAAGTTAAGATTATCTTGTGTCTTTAGCTGCATGCTATCAGCCGGTAAGCTAACATTATCTTGTGTCTTTAGCTGCATGATACCAGCCACTTAGCTAACGTTATCTTGTGTCTTTAGCTGCATGCTACCAGCCGGTAAGCTAACGTTATCTTGTGTCTTTAGCTGCATGCTACCACCTGCTAAGCTAACATTATCTTGTGTCTTTAGCTGCATGCTACCAGCCGCTAAGCTAACATTATCTTGTGTCTTTAGCTGCATGCTACCAGCCGCTAAGCTAACATTATCTTGTGTCTTTAGCTGCATGCTACCAGCCGCTAAGCTAACATTATCTTGTGTCTTTAGCTGCATGCTACCAGCCGCTAAGCTAATGTTATCTTGTGTCTTTAGCTGCATGCTACCAGCCGCTAAGCTAACGTTATCTTGTGTCTTTAGCTGCATGTTACCAGCCACTAAGCTAACGTTATCTTGTGTCTTTAGCTGCATGCTACCAGCGAGTAAGCTAACATTATCTTGTGTCTTTAGCTGCATGCTATCAGCCAGTAAGCTAACATTATCTTGTGTCTTTAGCTGCATGCTACCAGCCACTAAGTTAACATTATCTTGTGTCTTTAGCTGCATGTTACCAGCCGCTAAGCTAACGTTATCTTGTGTCTTTAGCTGATTGCTACCAGCGAGTAAGCTAACATTATCTTGTGTCTTTAGCTGCATGCTATCAGCCAGTAAGTTAACATTATCTTGTGTCTTTAGCTGCATGCTATCAGCCAGTAAGTTAACATTATCTTGTGTCTTTAGCTGCATGCTACCAGCCGCTAAGCTAACATTATCTTGTGTCTTTAGCTGCATGTTACCAGCCGCTAAGCTAACGTTATCTTGTGTCTTTAGCTGCATGCTACCAGCGAGTAAGCTAACATTATCTTGTGTCTGTAGCTGCATGCTATCAGCCAGTAAGTTAACATTATCTTGTGTCTTTAGCTGCATGCTATCAGCCAGTAAGCTAACATTATCTTGTGTCTTTAGCTGCATGCTACCAGCCACTAAGTTAACATTATCTTGTGTCTTTAGCTGCATGTTACCAGTAGCTAAGCTAACGTTATCTTGTGTCTTTAGCTGCATGCTACCAGCGAGTAAGCTAACATTATCTTGTGTCTTTAGCTGCATGCTATCAGCCAGTAAGTTAAGATTATCTTGTGTCTTTAGCTGCATGCTATCAGCCGGTAAGCTAACATTATCTTGTGTCTTTAGCTGCATGATACCAGCCACTAAGCTAACGTTATCTTGTGTCTTTAGCTGCATGCTACCAGCCGGTAAGCTAACGTTATCTTGTGTCTTTAGCTGCATGCTACCAGCCACTAAGCTAACATTATCTTGTGTCTTTAGCTGCATGCTACCAGCCGCTAAGCTAATGTTATCTTGTGTCTTTAGCTGCATGCTACCAGCCGCTAAGCTAACGTTATCTTGTGTCTTTAGCTGCATGTTACCAGCCGCTAAGCTAACGTTATCTTGTGTCTTTAGCTGCATGCTACCAGCGAGTAAGCTAACATTATCTTGTGTCTTTAGCTGCATGCTATCAGCCAGTAAGTTAACATTATCTTGTGTCTTTAGCTGCATGCTATCAGCCAGTAAGCTAACATTATCTTGTGTCTTTAGCTGCATGCTACCAGCCACTAAGTTAACATTATCTTGTGTCTTTAGCTGCATGTTACCAGCCGCTAAGCTAACGTTATCTTGTGTCTTTAGCTGATTGCTACCAGCGAGTAAGCTAACATTATCTTGTGTCTTTAGCTGCATGCTATCAGCCAGTAAGTTAACATTATCTTGTGTCTTTAGCTGCATGCTATCAGCCAGTAAGTTAACATTATCTTGGGTCTTTAGCTGCATGCTACCAGCCGCTAAGCTAACATTATCTTGTGTCTTTAGCTGCATGTTACCAGCCGCTAAGCTAACGTTATCTTGTGTCTTTAGCTGCATGCTACCAGCGAGTAAGCTAACATTATCTTGTGTCTGTAGCTGCATGCTATCAGCCAGTAAGTTAACATTATCTTGTGTCTTTAGCTGCATGCTATCAGCCAGTAAGCTAACATTATCTTGTGTCTTTAGCTGCATGCTACCAGCCACTAAGTTAACATTATCTTGTGTCTTTAGCTGCATGTTACCAGTCGCTAAGCTAACGTTATCTTGTGTCTTTAGCTGCATGCTACCAGCGAGTAAGCTAACATTATCTTGTGTCTTTAGCTGCATGCTATCAGCCAGTAAGTTAAGATTATCTTGTGTCTTAAGCTGCATGCTATCAGCCGGTAAGCTAACGTTATCTTGTGTCTTTAGCTGCATGCTACCAGCCACTAAGCTAACGTTATCTTGTGTCTTTAGCTGCATGCTACCAGCCGGTAAGATAACATTATCTTGTGTCTTTAGCTGCATGCTATCAGCCAGTAAGCTAACGTTATCTTTTGTCTTTAGCTGCATGCTACCAGCCAGTAAGCTAACGTTATCTTTTGTCTTTAGCTGCATGCTACCAGCCGGTAAGATAACATTATCTTGTGTCTTTAGCTGCATGCTATCAGCCAGTAAGCTAACGTTATCTTTTGTCTTTAGCTGCATGCTACCAGCCGGTAAGCTAACGTTATCTTTTGTCTTTAGCTGCATGCTACCAGCCGCTAAGCTAAGCTGCTTTTCATAGTTGTTGTAATTACGAGTTTCGTACTTTTCAAATAGCAGAAGCTGAGTCAGTTACATCTGGAAACACATCTGGCCTGAAGGAGTCCATGAAGCTGCTGCAGCTCCACAGGTAACATTAATAATCGTTCATATATTCTACATTCACTGGATTTACTTCAATGTGTTTGTCCGTATTTATTTTACTTTGTTAACCTCAAACTCTGCAGCACCTTCATGACTAATTGAACTTAGGATTCTGAGTGTGAAAGTGTGTCTTAACCCTCGTGTTGTCTTGCATTCGGCCGCGCATCGTCCTCCCGGAAACTCAAAACTGAACATTTTAACTTTTTTGATGCTTTTGTCTCTTTTTTTAGACACTTTTCCAATGTTTTTTTGGACGTTTAATGTTTCTTTTTCACTTATGTGTTTAAACATCACTAACAGCAACTTAATACTAGTTTTAGTTTTTTTGGGGGGGGGAATACATGGTCAATAAATCTCGTTTGTAGGAAACTAAGGCTGAATCCCAATTCTCCCCCTTAGCCCTTGTCCCTCCAGACGAGTGGTAAGGGCTAAGGGGGGGAAACATACCCCTAAGAAATGGGACACTACTTGGTTACAGTTACGTCATCAAGCATCTTCGCTAGCTGCTACGTGAGTTAACCCTCCTGTTGTCCTCGGGGGCAAATTTGACCCATTTTCAAAAAGTTTCTATATCGGAAATTCGGGTTTCTTTTCAACCAAATTATTCAATTTCATAGCATTTGAAAAAAAAAGGTGACAAAATGTCGAGAAAAGCTTCCAAAACATGGAGGGAAAAACACAAAAACGTCAGAAGGTGCAGAAAAAAACGTGAAAAAGTGACAAAAACATTGGTGGAAAACAGGCGCACGGGACCTATTTTTGACCAGGGGGGCTGAATAACAAAATAGTGGATGCCTGATCATCATTTCAACAGTTCAGGAGCTATTTATTTTTATGCTGCGTTCCAGACACAATTTTTAGCCCGTAAGTTACGACTTCAAGCCACGACTCACGACTTGGTAGCGTTCCAGGGTTCAGGCATAGACAGGTTGGGCTACGCTGACGTTGACGTTAGCTAGCGGCTATCTAACGTTGATGTTAGCTAGCTGATACTAGCGATTTCTAGTCAGCGACATATATTGGGCTTTTTAATAAACATAACCTGTAGTAGTACACAATCGTGTGTGTATTGTTTTGATTACAATGTGCGGAATTACTTTACGTTGTCTATTCATGTCTATTTATTTCTATTTCACCGGCGTCTGTACAGCATCAACAGGGGGTCGCCATTGTTGTTTATGTGGGTGTGACGTCAAAAACTGTAACTGGGAGAACAACGATCTGGTACCAGTTCACGGGTAGTAAGTTACGGGTTGGACGGCCGTTCCAGGGCGCTTTCACGGGTAGAAGGTTGTGAAAACACGAGTTACGGGTCGCCTGGAACGCAGCATTGGTATAAGGGGATAGCGGGGAAGTAATGCAATTATCTGAAGATTTTAACATCACTCTCCATTCACCAGCAATACTTCTTCTGTAATTAAAATAAACTCAAACACATAAACCTCCACAAAAATTAATGTTGTCTTCTATATTGACTTGCACTTACCAAAGTCATAGAAATAACATTTGTTATTTTACAGCAATATTATGACAGTGTTAACCTCTGCGTTCTCATCTTACGCATCCCACTCCTCTGTTATGGTGTGGAGGCCATTTCAGTAGATTTACTCACTAACATCGTTGTGGAAATATAATAAGTATGGAAACTAAATGCACACTTCCTGCATTACTACTACATTACTTCAAATACTAAGTTACTCCTCTAGTAAAGTAGTATTCACATGAAATAAAACAATAAAACATTGAGACCATTCAGCAAAACACACTGGGTAATAACAAATTCAACACGTGAACTGGTTGCTATGGACTCGTCATTGTGTGTTTTATCCTCATGTCCTCTCGGCTGCTGCTTGCTGACGTTATTCCAGACTCTGGCTCTACAGCTGATCAACAGTTTGCCTCGGCGGTGGACGAGGAAACATCAACTGTAACATCTGCAGATATAATCTTGCTGAATTTATCTGCATTAGTATTACGGAAGAAAAACTCTTGTATCCTTTTCTGCGACATACTCTTCTCTACAACTAACCCAGTCCCTCCAGAAAAACGCGATTATGCGATCACAGAATTCAACGCATAATCAGCCAAAGTCCGCATATTTATACGGGGGGGCCGCATTTTTTCAAATACGCCGCACTTTCGCCGCATAAATTGCCGATTTCCGCGCAAAATACGCGGGGCTTGCATGATTTCATAATCCCCGCATTTTCGTTGCAAAAAAGTCACAAATATCTCAGCAGGAAGATGAAAAATGTTGCGTTTACTTCACACAAGAGCAGCCATTTTCCCCTGTTGCCATGGGAACGTTATGAAGTGATGTAATTTCGCCTAGTGAGAACACAGTGTTGGGGGGGAATCACTTTGTTTTCTCTTTTTCATCAAACCGCAGTTTTTGCAAGTTCCCGCAATTTTTGCAAGTTTCCGCAATTTCATCGCATAAAATGGCATAAATATCCCGCATGTTCCATCACATTTTTTAAGAAAACGTGCCGCATAATCGAGGATTTTTGCCCTCAACAATCACAAAAAAACTCCGCGTTTTTCTGGAGGGACTGGTTAACGTTCAGTCAAGTCTCAGCCTGCTCGCTTCTCAGCGAGTCACTTTACTCACTTTCACCTCTATCGGGGTCCGTGTAACGCTTATCAGTTCAATTTTCTAAACACAAACGGACATTTGGAAAAACAGAAAAATGGGTTCAAACATCCAATTTTTAATTTTTTTCCACCTTGAGAAATTAAAAAATTGGATATTTACACTGTTTTTCCAATTTTCTATTTTTATTCAGAGGATCAGAAATTTAGAAAATTACAAAATTGCGTCTGGGCTCCAATTATTCAATACTGCGATGATATTCTCTCCCTCGTCCCGCCTAGCTCCGCCCCCCCCTACCCCCCACCCCCCCCTCCCCGCCCCCCATTCGAGCACAATCAGCAGCCAGACCGAAAGACAGAATGAGAACGGACGACGTGTTGGAAGTCGACTAACGAAAAACATTCAGCGTTCACCAAGAGTTGAAACGCTGTCAATATCCAGCACTGACTTGAATCAAGATGGCCTAGTGTCTCTATTTAAAGTGTCATCCTCCGCCCAGACACAGGACCACTCAGAGGCCAAGTGGCAACGAGTCGGGACTTTTCCCGGTAGAGTCTGTTCCGAGGCGGCGAGGGCCGATCTGATAATAGTTACAGGCTACATTGCCACACCATCCGCTGCCCGCTGGTCAGCCTCTGCTCAACGTACGGCGGGCCGCAGCAGCCGCTTATTTCAATGGGGAAGCCAAAAAATAAAAGGGGAAGGTGGCGCTGAGATGGTCAGACTCAAAAGAAAAAAAGGATTGTTGTTGCTATGCTGTGTTGTTCATTCATTCACCATCCGAACATTCATCTCCCCTCTTCTCAGCAAGATTCTGAATTATATTCTCG
>CM042448.1:22948339-22968339 GCA_023631565.1 Gymnocephalus cernua | reverse complement strand
TTTAAGAGTTAGTAGTTGATTAGGTCATGTGTTCTCCATGTGTCACCATAGTAACCGGTGATTAGGTCATGTGTTCTGCATGTGTCGCCATAGTAACCGGTGATTAGGTCATGTGTTCTCCATGTGTCACCATAGTAACCGGTGATTAGGTCATGTGTTCTGCATGTGTCGCCATAGTAACCGGTGATTAGGTCATGTGTTCTCCATGTGTCACCATAGTAACCGGTGATTAGGTCATGTGTTCTGCATGTGTCACCATAGTAACCAGTGATTAGGTCATGTGTTCTGCATGTGTCGCCATAGTAACCGGTGATTAGGTCATGTGTTCTGCAAGTGTCACCATAGTAACCGGTGATTAGGTCATGTGTTCTCCATGTGTCACCATAGTAACCGGTGATTAGGTCATGTGTTCTGCATGTGTCGCCATAGTAACCGGTGATTAGGTCATGTGTTCTCCATGTGTCACCATAGTAACCGGTGATTAGGTCATGTGTTCTGCATGTGTCGCCATAGTAACCAGTGATTAGGTCATGTGTTCTGCATGTGTCGCCATAGTAACCGGTGATTAGGTCATGTGTTCTGCAAGTGTCACCATAGTAACCGGTGATTAGGTCATGTGTTCTGCATGTGTCACCATAGTAACCAGTGATTAGGTCATGTGTTCTACATGTGTCACCATAGTAACCAGTGATTAGGTCATGTGTTCTGCATGTGTCGCCATAGTAACCGGTGATTAGGTCATGTGTTCTGCATGTGTCACCATAGTAACCAGTGATTAGGTCATGTGTTCTGCATGTGTCACCATAGTAACCGGTGATTAGGTCATGTGTTCTGCATGTGTCGCCATAGTAACCGGTGATTAGGTCATGCGTTCTGCATGTGTCGCCATAGTAACCGGTGATTAGGTCATGCGTTCTGCATGTGTCGCCATAGTAACCGGTGATTAGGTCATGTGTTCTGCATGTGTCGCCATAGTAACCGGTGATTAGGTCATGCGTTCTGCATGTGTCGCCATAGTAACCGGTGATTAGGTCATGTGTTCTGCATGTGTCACCATAGTAACCGGTGATTAGGTCATGCGTTCTGCATGTGTCACCATAGTAACCGGTGATTAGGTCATGCGTTCTGCATGTGTCGCCATAGTAACCGGTGATTAGGTCATGCGTTCTGCATGTGTCACCATAGTAACCGGTGATTAGGTCATGTGTTCGGCATGTGTCACCATAGTAACCGGAGAGATCATCTGCGGTCATTCCGGTGAGTGGAATAAATGTTATTTTTTATTTTATTTATTTATTTTTTTTATTTGATGCTTTCAAATACAAAAACAGTTATTTTATTTTTATATCACTTAACATTTTATAAATTATTTCAAGCAACATAAAAATAAAATATAGGACATACAAAATAAGAATATGAAATAAATCCCAATAACTTAATATAAACTTATAAATTAACTAAAAGTAAATAAGGTGTGTGTGTGTGTGTGTGTGTGTGTGTGTGTGTGTGTGTGTGTGTGCGGGGGGGGGGTTAATCAATATATACTTCAAGTAAATCAGCGAGTCTAAAAACTTATTGTTCTACTTTTTTTTTAACTAAAACACTTTAATTAATTTGTAAAGGCAACAAAGTTTATGGTCACCTGTAAAAAAAACGACATTTGTGAATATACAATAATTATAATTAATTAACTTTCACTAAACACACAACAGTTCTTCACCAGACAGACAAGCAGAAGGAGAGAAAAATAAAGAAAGAATAAAAACCTCTATAACTAACTCTGGCTGCTTGTAAGACACGTGGTTGTGTTGTGACGTGTTTACTGAGACGTGACGTGACGCGATCAGTCGTACTTAAAGCGGAGCGCGCGCAGCGGAGCGTCACAGAAACCTCCTCTATCCCACGAGGACAGGACGGAGGAGAGGACGGACACCGTCACCGGATTATTGATCTGTTATTGATCGCTCGGTCCGCCTTCGCGCCCGAGACTCAACTCTTTTATACGAGTTCTTCTGGCTTGCCGTCCCCGCGGCGCGGTGTGGTGCGGCACGGCGCGGTGCCGCTGCTGCGGCAGAGGATGGCGCGGACAGCAGCGGGCGGCGCGGCGCGGCAGGACGCAGCTGCTCCTCAGAATATAATAGAATAAAATGACTTTTTTAGTCTTTATAGCCATGAACAGCGAGATTAAGAGTATGTGAACTAAACAAGCTCCTCTTGGCTTGATTTACCTCCAAAAAAAAAAGGAGCTGGACCACCTTTCCTCCCAGTCTGGACTCAGGACCTGAACCACCTTTCCTCCCAGTCTGGACTCAGGACCTGAACCACCTTTCCTCCCAGTCTGGACTCAGGACCTGAACCACCTTTCCTCCCAGTCTGGACTCAGGGGCGGAGTGAGGAGGGGGTTTCTGGGGCTCCAGCCCCCAACGTTTAGGGGTTTTACAATAACTTCAACTTTGTGTTAAACTAACGGAGCAAATATGAATGAAAGCGTGTGATGTCAGCGTGTTAGACGTGAATATGTTCTAGTTTCTGCTCTCTGAGACGGTCTGAAGATCTTTGAGTTGTGGACTATAAACGAGACGTTTGAGGACTTTAGGAAACTGTTTTCTGATATTTTATAAACAACAACAGATGGAGACTCTTCACGCTTCCTGCAAGTCAAATTTAAGACTTTTTGAGAGCATTATGAATGTAATTTAAGATCTATTTTACGACATAAAAAAGGAAATGCTGAGTCACAAAATGAATTCCTGTCTTGCGTGAGAAGAAGTGTACGCGTTGGATACGTCGTTATAGCTACAGATTAACATCTGTTTTATGTCTGTGGTCCAATCAGAAGGAGACTCAATAACACAAACGCTGATTGGCTGCAATATAAGTTGCATGGTGGTCTCATTTGTAGTCTTATTTGGACTAGCCAAAGAAAGAACTACAACTCCACAGAATCAAAAATAAAAAACATTGTAAAGGCATTAGAGGAAATTTGAGACCTTTTTAAATTATAAGACCAAAAACACAAATTTTAGACTTTTTTAGATTTTTTTTAAGACCCCGCGGAAACCAGGACCCCCGCTGCACAGCGCGCGATGTTCTCGGAGGCGAGCGACATCAACCTGGCGTCCAACCTGAGCGAGGCGGGCTGGAGCGACACGCCGCTGGAGCGGCTGTCGCGCGGCGGCCACCGCGTGGTCTCGGTGTTCCTGGGCTCCATCATGGTGCTGGGCTTCCTCAACAACCTGCTGGTCCTGGTTCTGTTCTGCCGCTTCAAGACGCTGCGCACGCCGGTCAACGTGCTGCTGCTCAACATCAGCGTCAGCGACATGCTGGTGTGCGTGTGCGGCACCACGCTCAGCTTCGCCTCCAGCCTGCACGCGCGCTGGCTGTACGGCCGCAGCGGCTGCATGTGGTACGGCTTCGCCAACTCCTGCTTCGGTGAGTTCAGGGTCGCGGGAAACCTCCGGAGGCTCTGGTGACGTCACAGCTGAAAATATTACAACTTTTTTTAAAGAATGACTTCATCAAAAATATTGCGACTTTTTATCCAAAAATGTTGCGAATTGTCTAAAAAAAATTACGATTTTTTTTCTACATATATTCATATTTTTTGGCAAAATAATTATATAATAAAAAACAAGTATAAGATAATAAGCGTGGTAATGAATATTGACGCAGTGTTTCTGACTTTTTTTAAAGAATGACTTCATCAAAAATATTGCGACTTTTTATCCAAAAATGTTGCGAATTTTTTTTTTGTACATATATTCATATTTTTGGCAAAATAATTCATATTTTTGGCAAAATAATTCATATTTTTTGGCAAAATAATTCATATTTTTTGGCGAAATAATTCATATTTTTGGCAACATAATTCATATTTTTGACAAAATAATTCATATTTTTTGGCAAAATAATTCATATTTTTTGGCAAAATAATTCATATTTTTTGGCAAAATAATTCATATTTTTTGGCGAAATAATTCATATTTTTGGCAACATAATTCATATTTTTGACAAAATAATTCATATTTTTGGCAAAATAATTCATATTTTTGGCAAAATAATTCATATTTTTGGCAAAATAATTCATATTTTTGGCAAAATAATTCATGTTTTTGGCAAAATAATTCATGTTTTTGGCAAAATAATTCATATTTAAAAAAAAATTATTCTAAAAATACTTTTCTGTCTAAAACTATTAAGATTTTTAGTCAAATATTCAGACTTTTCTCCTTTCAAAAATTCTGACTTTGTCTCTAAAATATTCAGATTAATTTTCTAAAAATAATGGTGACGTCACAGCCGGCAGGTTTCTGAAAAAGAAATGTCGCCGTGTTTCTGACTTTTTTTAAAGAATGACTTCTTCAAAAATATTGCGAATTGTCTAAAAAAAAAAATTAAGATTTGTTTTCCTACAAATATTCATATTTTTTGGCAAAATAATTAATATATTTTTGGCAAAATAATTAATATTTTTTGGCAAAATAATTCTGATTTTTTGGCAACATAATTCTGATTTTTTGGCAAAATAATTCAGATTTTTGGCAAAATAATTCTGATTTTTTTGGCAAAATAATTCATATTTTTTTGCAAAATAATTCATATTTTTTGTCAAAATAATTCATATTTTTGTCAAAATAATTCATATTTTTTTGGCAAAATAATTCCGATCATCAAAAATAATTCTAAAAATACTTTTCTGTCTAAAACTATTACGATTTTTATTCAAATATTCAGATTTATTTTCTAAAAATATTTTTCTAAAAATATTTAGTCTGTCTGCAGCTTCAGTTGTGAGTACTGTCAGATAAATGTAACGCAGTAAAGAGATGTAGTAGAGTATAATAATAATAATAATAACTTAAAGGTACTTTATATAGCAATAAAGACAGACAGTAAAAGGCTTACAAATATACAAAACACAACTACAAGAAGTACAACTGTCAGAAGTAGAAAGTAGCAGAAAAACAGAAATACTCAAGTAAAGTACCTTAAGTGCAGTACTTGATTAAATGTACTTAGTTACATTCCAGCAGAGTAACAGCTGTGAGATGATTATAATCTGGTTTGTTTCTGATATTTCTGTTAAACATGAAACAAAAACAAAGTTTATAAAATGTTGAGTGAAAGATGATGAAGAGTTATAGAGACTGTGTGTGTGTGTGTGTGTGTGTGTGTGTGTGTGTGTGTGTGTGTGTGTGTGTGTGTGTGTGTGTGTGTGTGTGTGTGTGTGTGTGTGTGTCTCTGTGTGTGTCTGTGTGTGTGTGTGTGTGTGTGTGTGTGTGTGTGTGTGTGTGTGTGTGTCTCTGTGTGTGTCTGTGTGTGTGTGTGTGTGTGTGTGTGTGTGTGTCTCTGTGTGTGTCTGTGTGTGTGTGTGTGTGTGTGTGTGTGTGTGTGTGTGAGAAGATTCCTCCGACTCGATGAAGCTGATCTTCAGGATTAAAACAGATCAAAGAGACTCGAGTCAGAAGAGATCGGCTGGAAAAGACTCCACACATCTCACTGTTATTCTCTCTTTGTGTGTGTGTGTGTGTGTGTGTGTGTGTGTGTGTGTGTGTGTGTGTGTGTGTGTGTGTGTGTGTGTGTGTGTGTGTGTGTGTGTGTGTCTCTACAACAAGAGGACAATCTCCCGTTCTTTTGTCTCTAAATATTACATCTTTTAATTAAAAAATATTTATTTTTTTCTCTCTTTTATTCTGAAAACCTCGTCTCCTCTTCCTGTTTCCCCTGCAGGCATCGTGTCCCTGATGTCCCTCTCCGTGCTGTCCTACGAGCGCTACAGCTCGCTGCTGGTGTACAACGCGCGTGCGTCGGACTACAGGAAGCCGCTGCTGGCGGTGGGCGGGACCTGGGTGTACTCGGTGCTGTGGACGGCGCCGCCGCTGATTGGCTGGAGCAGCTACGGCCTGGAGGGCGCCGGAACCAGCTGCTCGGTGACGTGGACGCAGCGCACGGCCGCCTCACACTCGTACATCATCTGCCTCTTCGTGTTCTGCCTCGCCGTCCCCGTCCTCGTCATGGTGTACTGCTACGGTCGCCTGCTGCACGCCGTCAAACACGTCAGTCAATATTTATTACCACGATTATTATCTTATACTTTACATTTGTATTTATGCAGTTTTGGGGATTTTGTGACCCGTGTTGTGTCTGTGAGGGATTGTCTGACCTGCGTTTTGTCTGCCAGGTGGGTCAGGTGAAAAAATATGAATTATTTTCCCAAAAAATATGAATTATTTTCCCAAAAAATATGAATTATTTTGCCAAAAAATATGAATTATTTTGCCAAAAAATATGAATTATTTTGCCAAAAAATATGAATTATTTTGCCAAAAAATATGAATTATTTTGCCAAAAAATATGAATTATTTTGCCAAAAAATATGAATTATTTTGCCAAAAAATATGAATTATTTCGCCAAAAAATATGAATTATTTCTCCAAAAAATATGAATTATTTTGCCAAACAATATGAATTATTTCGCCAAAAAAATGAATTATTTCGCAAAAAAATATGAATTATTTTGCCAAAAAATATGAATTATTTCGCCAAAAAAAATGAATTATTTCGCCAAAAAATATGAATTATTTTGCCAAAAAATATGAATTATTTTGCCAAAAAATATGAATTATTTTGCCAAACAATATGAATTATTTCGCCAAAACAAATGAATTATTTCGCCAAAAAATATGAATTATTTCGCCAACAAATATGAATATATGTGGGAAAAAAAATCAGAATTGTTTTTAGACAATTTGCAACATTTTTGGATAAAAAGTCGCAATATTTTTGATAAAGTCAAAAATTGAAGAAGACTTTTAAAGGAAGTCAGAAACACGGCGATATTTTTTTTTCAGAAACCTGCCGGCTGTGACGTCACCATTATTTTTAGAAAATAAATCTGATTATTTTAGACAGAAAGTCAGAATTTTTTAAAGGAGAAAAGTCTGAATATTTGACTAAAATTCTTAATAGTTTTAGACAGAAAAGTATTTTTAGAATTTTTTTTTTTAAATCTGAATTATTTTGCCAAAGAAAGTAATTATTTCGCCAAAAAATCTGAATTATTTTGCCAAAAAATCTGAATTATTTTGTCAAAAATCTGAATTATTTTGTCAAAAATCTGAATTATTTTGCCAAAAAATATGAACTATTTTTCCAAAAAATATGAATTATTTTGTCAAAAATATGAATTATTTTGCCAAAAAATATGAACTATTTTTCCAAAAAATATGAATTATTTTGCCAAAAATATGAATTATTTCGCCAAAAAATCTGAATTATTTTGTCAAAAATCTGAATTATTTTGTCAAAAATATGAATTATTTTGCCAAAAATATGAATTATTTTGCCAAAAAATATGAACTATTTTTCCAAAAAATATGAATTATTTTGTCAAAAATATGAATTATTTTGCCAAAAAATATGAACTATTTTTCCAAAAAATATGAATTATTTTGCCAAAAATATGAATTATTTTGCCAAAAAATATGAACTATTTTTCCAAAAAATATGAATTATTTCGGCAAAAAATCTGAATTATTTTGTCAAAAATATGAATTATTTCGCCAAAAAATATGAATTATTTTGCCAAAAATATGAATGTATGTAGAAAAAAAATCGTAGTTGTTTTTAGACAATTCGCAACATTTTTGGATAAAAAGTCGCAATATTTTTGATGAAGTCATTCTTTAAAAAAAGTCAGAAACACGGCGTCAATATTCATTACCACGCTTATTATCTTATACTTTACATTTGTATTTATGCAGTTTTGGGGTTTTTGTGACCCGTGTTGTGTCTGCGAGGGATTGTCTGACCTGCGTTTTGTCTGCCAGGTGGGTCAGGTGCGGCGCCCGGCGGCCCGCCGCAGGGAGCTGCGCCTCCTGTTGATGGTGTTCACCACGGTGGTGTGCTACCTGCTCTGCTGGCTGCCGTACGGCGTGGTCGCCATGGTAGCCACCTTCGGCCGGCCGGGAGTCGTCACCCCCGTCGCCACCGTCGTCCCGTCGCTCCTCGCCAAGAGCAGCACCGTCATCAACCCCGTCATCTACATCCTCATGAACAAACAGGTCGGTACGACGGGAAGGAAGTTACAAAATAAAATGAGAAAGAATGTTATTAATATTTCTAGAAAAGGTGAATAGATGTCAGGTACGTGAGAGCGTTTTTCTTTTTGTGAAATGTGTAAAAGAAAATTCAAAATAAAATGACAAAATTGAGAAGAAAAAAATGAAAAAATGAAAAAAAGAAAAAATATAATAATAATAATAATAATAATAATAATAATAATAAAGCCCCATAATTCAAAAAATTAAATTAAATTACTAGACTTGATTTAAAATTTTAAATGTAATGAAATAATTGAGAAAAAATATTAAAACAGACAGAAATGTTTCAAAATAAAATGAGAATTTTTTTTATAAATATTTTCTAGAAAAATTAAATAAATGTCAGAAAGTAAACAAAATTTCTCAACGTAAAACCATTTTTCTTTTTGTGAAATGTTTAAAAGAAAAATCTAAAAATTTCAAAAATAAAATGACAATAATTGAGAAAACATTTAAAATAAATGTCAGAAAAAATAATTAGAATAATAATAACAAAGCCCCATAATTAAAAAAAATAAATTAAATGACTAGACTTGATTTAAAATTAAAAATGTAATTAAAAAAAATAATTAAAAAGCCAGAAATGTTTCAAAATAAAATGAATAAATATATAAAATGTAATAAATATTTTTAGAAAAATTAAGTAAATGTCAGAAAGTAAAGTAACCATAGACGGTTAAAGAAGTGGACCAACAGATCCCGTTGCTCTGGACGGAGACCAGTGAAGTCACTTTCCAACGTGTCTGCAAGTTGTAAGTCTTCTGGTAGCTGCGCGAAGAGAAATCTCAATCATTCCCAATCTATCAGAGACTGAGAGCGTAGGTATATGTAAGGAGATAACATAGGCACAGGCTAATTACTGATAACTAAAATGCTAGTTAACATTAGTAATTAAACTAAACAGCTGATGTAAGTCCAAACTGCCTGCGAGCTTCTCCTGTACTGTACGGTAATTCCTCTACTATGAGACAGTAATGCTGCGTTCCAGACACAATTTTTAGCCCGTAAGTTACAACTTCAAGTCACGACTCACGACTTGGTGGCGTTCCAGGCAAAGTCACGAGCTGGCTAGCTAAACATTGTGCAGTTGGCGGGGTTCAGGTTAGCTAGCGGCTACCTAATGTTGATGTTAGCTAGCGGCTACTTACCGTTGATTTTAGCTAGCGGCTACCTAATGTTGATGTTAGCTAGCGGCTACTTACCGTTGATGTTAGCTAGCGGCTACCTAATGTTGATGTTAGCTAGAGGCTACTTACCGTTGATGTTAGCTAGCGGCTACCTAATGTTGATGTTAGCTAGCGGCTACCTAATGTTGATGTTAGCTAGCGGCTACTTACCGTTGATGTTAGCTAGCGGCTACCTAATGTTGATGTTAGCTAGCGGCTACTTACCGTTGATGTTAGCTAGCGGCTACCTAATGTTGATGTTAGCTAGCGGCTACTTACCGTTGATGTTAGCTAGCGGCTACCTAATGTTGATGTTAGCTAGCGGATACCTAATGTTGATGTTAGCTAGCGGCTACCTAATGTTGATGTTAGCTAGCGGCTACTTACCGTTGATGTTAGCTAGCGGCTACCTAATGTTGATGTTAGCTAGCGGCTACTTACCGTTGATGTTAGCTAGCGGCTACCTAATGTTGATGTTAGCTAGCGGCTACTTACCGTTGATGTTAGCTAGCGGCTACCTAATGTTGATGTTAGCTAGCGGATACCTAATGTTGATGTTAGCTAGCGGCTACCTAATGTTGATGTTAGCTAGCGGCTACTTACCGTTGATGTTAGCTAGCGGCTACCTAATGTTGATGTTAGCTAGCGGCTACTTACCGTTGATGTTAGCTAGCGGCTACCTAATGTTGATGTTAGCTAGCGGCTACTTACCGTTGATGTTAGCTAGCGGCTACCTAATGTTGATGTTAGCTAGCGGATACCTAATGTTGATGTTAGCTAGCGGCTACCTAATGTTGATGTTAGCTAGCACTAGCTGATACTAGTGATTTCTAGTCAGCAACATATTTTGGGCTTCATTTAATAAGCATAACCTGTAGTAGTACACAATCATATGTGTTGTTTTGATTACGGAATTACTTTACGTTGCCTGTTTATGTCTATTTCTCACCGTTAATCACCGGCGTCTGTACAGCATCAACAGGGGTCGCCATTGTTGTTTATGTGTGTGTGACGTCAAAAACTGTAACTGGGAGAACAACGATCTGGTACGAGGTCACGGGTAGTAAGTTACGGGTTGGACCGCCGTTCCAGGGCGCTTTCACGGGTAGAAGGTTGTGAAAACACGGGTTACGGGTCGCCTGGAACGCAGCTCACAAGTCTCGTGGTTATGACCCAACCGTTAGCCTATTTTTATAAAAACGTCTGCTACGGAGCCATAACGTGAGCTACAAGGTAACGGAGCCTTTTATACATTGTCGTGTTTCTTTAGAAATAAACGACGGACAAATAAAGTCTTCAAACGCTTCAGATGTAAAGTTATTGACTGTCAAAGTGACGCCAAAATGAATGGAAGTCAATGGAATGCTAACGGGGGGGTGATGGCTTGTTAGCATCAAAATGGCGCCGTAGCGACTTCGCTCTGAGGAGGCGGGCTGACCCCCCCCTTGGCGTCACCTGTGGGTGTTTGGGAAAGAGGGGAAATGAGGTCATCACATCAGTGATGATGAAACATTAGAGCTGTGAGACGCCGCGGGGAGAATGGGGGAAATGTTGTGTATCTATACTTCACTGCAGACTTCGTATACTTTCTACTCCTCACATTTTAACAACGGCCTCGTTACTCCTACAACCTTCCAGATAAATCTCGCCATCCGGATAGAGTGAAGTTGATTGTGATTGGATGAGAAGGGTTGAGGGGATTTGGGCAGGTCGAGTTCTGGGTGACTGGTTCAGGCCCCCGTATGACTTCCTGAGCTGTTGTGGGAGAGGTGGTGGGGGGGGGGGGGGGGATCTGTTTAGGTACCCTGGGCTGGGTGATGGTGGTGACCAGTATGACTGGGGGGGAGGTGTGTGGGGGGCGGGGGGGGCTGTTTTATCAGGAATGAGGGGGGACCGGGTGAAAGCTGGTGGTGTGAGTCAGATGAGTTCTGGGTGGCTGGTTTGGGCCCCGATGTCCAGAAAATGGTGTTTATCCTTAAACAAAAAAAATTAACTAAAGTATGAAAATTAAAAATTAGAAAATGAATTAATATAGAAAAGCCCACATACAAGTAAAATTATTATTTATTTATTTATTTTTAAAAGTCAATAAATTGCAGATAAAAAACAAAAATAAATCCGAGGAAGTAAAGTAATAAAACAGGAAACGAGTAAAAGTAATAGTATTTACATGTTCTGGATCTAAACTAAAGAGTATTTTTATTTTTTGAAATTTAAAAAAAATAAATAATTAAGCCGAGAAATAAATTAACACAAAAAGCTCCAAATTTATTGTTGTGAAAGGTTTAAAAATGAAAAATGTACACAAGGAAATAAGTGACATTAAATTCAGAATAAAAAAAGAAAATCAGGAAAAATTAATTAATACAAAAAAACAAATTTCAAAGTAAAATGAAAAAAAATAATAAAAAATAAATCAAAGTTATGAAATAAACAAATGGGGAACAAAATTAAACAATTTCAGATTCTTCAAATTAAAACATCTAAAGAGCTTTTTTTCTTTTTTGTAAAAACAAAATATTTAAAAATAAAAATTAAAAATAAATTCTAAATAATAAAAAAAATAATAATATAAATATAAGAAAGAAATGACAATTAAATTCAGAATAAAAATGAAGAAAATCAGGAAAAATTGAAATTAAAAAATGTATTAATACAAAAAGCCCAAATTTTAAAGTAAAATAAAAAAAATGTAAATTAAAATTAAAATGAATCAGAGAAAGTTATGAAAAAAACAAATGAGAAAAAGTGAAACGATTTCAGATCGATCAAAGTAAAACATCTAAAGAGCTTTTTTCTTTTTTGTAAAAAAAAATATTTCAAAATTTAAAAATAATTGACAAAAAAATGCTAATAAATTCTAAATAAAAATGAAAAAAAAAATGAATATAAAGCTCCAAATTTCTTTTTGTGAAAAAATACACACCAACGTTTCAGGAGTCTGAATATTTTTTAAATTTGTAAATAAATTACTGAAGTACAAGTATTAAAAAGTTCTATACATACTCATAATAACTTAGATCCTTCTTAAAGAGACAGTACACCCAAAGAGATGCTAACATAGATGCTAACGTAGATGCTAACATAGATGCTAACGTGTGGACAGGTGAACTCTGACACACAGGTGTGTTACAAACTGGCAGTTTATTTAGTTTTCCTCCAAACATAAAAACCATGAACGTACATCACCAAACTTCTGTTTGTTTATAACACGTTTAATAACACAACGTTGCCGACGGGTTAAATCCCGTTAGCTTCAGCGACTTTCACGCAGCAGCTTTAAATCTGCCGATGGATCTTGAATTTAATTTGATTTAATCGTCTCGCCCAGAACACGCGTTGGCAGCGTATCAAGTCTCTAGTGATGCATTCAGGGGCCCCTGGTTAATGATGCATTCAGGGGCCTCAGGGTTTCTTCATAACGGTCACGGCCGCCTGATTTCACACAGAGACAGAAGGCGAGTCGTTAACTCTGTGGACATAACGAAGTCCTTTCAGTCCGAGTTAACGAACGCGTGAAACGCCGTCAGCTGGAAACACGGCCGGTGTGAACGCACACGCAAGTTTGGTTCTGCCAAAAATAACATTTGGAGGAATTAGATTTGGTGAAAAGTGAGAAGTGCAAATTAGATTTTTTTTTTTTTTTTTACTAACAAAACGACTTCAATGAAAACAAAAGTAGTTGCTGTTAGTTGGAGTAGTCGTGGCAGCGTAATGTTTACATCGTCTTAGGAGTTTAAATATAGAGCCAGACTCCATGTAAATAATCAGGACTTTTAGCTTGTATAGAGCCAGACTCCATGTAAATAATCAGGACTTTTAGTGTGTATAGAGCCAGACTCCATGTAAATAATCACTACTTTTAGTGTGTATAGAGCCAGACTCCATGTAAATAATCAGGACTTTTAGTGTGTATAGAGCCAGACTCCAGGTAAATAATCAGGACTTTTAGCGTGTATAGAGCCAGACTCCATGTAAATAATCAGGACTTTTAGTGTGTATAGAGCCAGACTCCATGTACATAATCACTACTTTTAGTGTGTATAGAGCCAGACTCCATGTAAATAATCAGGACTTTTAGTGTGTATAGAGCCAGACTCCAGGTAAATAATCAGGACTTTTAGCGTGTATAGAGCCAGACTCCATGTAAATAATCACTACTTTTAGTGTGTATAGAGCCAGACTCCATGTAAATAATCAGGACTTTTAGTGTGTATAGAGCCAGACTCCAGGTAAATAATCAGGACTTTTAGCGTGTATAGAGCCAGACTCCATGTAAATAATCACTACTTTTAGCGTGTATAGAGCCAGACTCCATGTAAATAATCACTACTTTTAGCGTGTATAGAGCCAGACTCCATGTAAATAATCACTACTTTAAGCGTGTATAGAGCCAGACTCCATGCAAATAATCACTACTTTTAGCGTGTATAGAGCCAGACTCCATGTAAATAATCAGGACTTTTAGCGTGTATAGAGCCAGACTCCATGTAAATAATCAGGACTTTTAGCGTGTATAGAGCCAGACTCCATGTAAATAATCAGGACTTTTAGTGTGTATAGAGCCAGACTCCATGTAAATAATCAGGACTTTTAGCGTGTATAGAGCCAGACTCCATGTAAATAATCACTACTTTTAGCGTGTATAGAGCCAGACTCCATGTAAATAATCACTACTTTTAGTGTGTATAGAGCCAGACTCCATGTAAATAATCAGGACTTTTAGTGTGTATAGAGCCAGACTCCATGTACTTAATCACTACTTTTAGTGTGTATAGAGCCAGACTCCATGTAAATAATCAGGACTTTTAGTGTGTATAGAGCCAGACTCCAGGTAAATAATCAGGACTTTTAGCGTGTATAGAGCCAGACTCCATGTAAATAATCACTACTTTTAGTGTGTATAGAGCCAGACTCCATGTAAATAATCAGGACTTTTAGTGTGTATAGAGCCAGACTCCAGGTAAATAATCAGGACTTTTAGCGTGTATAGAGCCAGACTCCATGTAAATAATCACTACTTTTAGCGTGTATAGAGCCAGACTCCATGTAAATAATCACTACTTTTAGCGTGTATAGAGCCAGACTCCATGTATATAATCACTACTTTTAGCGTGTATAGAGCCAGACTCCATGCAAATAATCACTACTTTTAGCGTGTATAGAGCCAGACTCCATGTAAATAATCAGGACTTTTAGCGTGTATAGAGCCAGACTCCATGTAAATAATCAGGACTTTTAGCGTGTATAGAGCCAGACTCCATGTAAATAATCAGGACTTTTAGTGTGTATAGAGCCAGACTCCATGTAAATAATCAAGACTTTTAGCGTGTATAGAGCCAGACTCCATGTAAATAATCACTACTTTTAGCGTGTATAGAGCCAGACTCCATGTAAATAATCACTACTTTTAGTGTGTATAGAGCCAGACTCCATGTAAATAATCAGGACTTTTAGCGTGTATAGAGCCAGACTCCATGTAAATAATCAGGACTTTTAGCGTGTATAGAGCCAGACTCCATGTAAATAATCAGGACTTTTAGTGTGTATAGAGCCAGACTCCATGTAAATAATCAGGACTTTTAGCGTGTATAGAGCCAGACTCCATGTAAATAATCACTACTTTTAGCGTGTATAGAGCCAGACTCCATGTAAATAATCACTACTTTTAGTGTGTATAGAGCCAGACTCCATGTAAATAATCACTACTTTTAGTGTGTATAGAGCCAGACTCCATGTAAATAATCAGGACTTTTAGCGTGTATAGAGCCAGACTCCATGTAAATAATCAGGACTTTTAGTGTGTATAGAGCCAGACTCCATGTAAATAATCACTACTTTTAGCGTGTATAGAGCCAGACTCCATGTAAATAATCAGGACTTTTAGCGTGTATAGAGCCAGACTCCATGTAAATAATCACTACTTTTAGCGTGTATAGAGCCAGACTCCATGTAAATAATCAGGACTTTTAGCGTGTATAGAGCCAGACTCCATGTAAATAATCACTACTTTTAGCGTGTATAGAGCCAGACTCCATGTAAATAATCAGGACTTTTACTACTCTACACGATTATTGATAACTGGTTATTGATTGTTTCCAGTTCTACCGCTGCTTCCTGCTGCTGTTGGGATGTAAACACGCGCTGACGGAGAACGCTCAAACCTCCGTGCAGTCAAAGACCACCGTGGTGCAGCTCAACCGCCGAGTCTGTGCCGCCGCACCCCCCACCGCCTCCGCCATCGCCCCGACAACACCCCCCGCCGCTGCAGAGGAAACCAGCGGCGCTGTGACGGACGAGCCGCCGCTGTGATGTCATCCAGTGAGTCCAAACACGCCGCGATGCGTTCAGATAGACGCACACGTTTACAGAAATACACTAAATATACTAAATATACTACAGTAAAAACTTAGAGTATGAATTATGAAGATACACGTGAATAACAGTTGTCGTCAAAAATGTGAAAATTACAATAAATATGTAAAATGTTACATTAATATTTGAAGTTTAAAAAATAATTTTTTTTTTTTTAGTGAATCAGAAGATTATGACTCATAAACATGAACTAAATAATTACACCAACAAATCAGAGAATAATATTATTCTAAAAAAAATCTAAAAAATATTTCAGATTTTACATTAAAATAATTAAATTAAAAAGTCATGAAAATTAATTTTAAAATGTAAAATTAAGCAGATTATTTCAGTAAATCAGTGAAACACTGACGTGGATACATTTATTAATTAAATCACTTAATTAAATAATTTATATTCATTTATTTTTTATTTAATTATTATGAATCAGATTAATTAATATTTAATATAAACTAAGATTAAAAACAACAAAAGCCGTTTAAAGTTTATTATTTTTTAACGTTACACATATTTAAAGATTTAAATTTACATTTTATAAAATAGTTTATTAATAATTTAAACTTCCACAACTTAGTTTATTAAACAGAATAAAATGAACAAAATATTTATTTCATCTCAGACATAAATCATAATTATAATTAAATATTTAAACAGATTAAAAAGATTTTTACCAATAAAACTACACAACTTTTAATTAATTAATAACTTATTTATAAAATTAATTCAGTTAAAAAAAGGGTTTTATTTCAGCACACTGAAAAATTCAACAATATTTATTATTTAAAATATTTATTTTTTAAAATATTTATTCATTATTTAAAATATGTATTATTTAAAATATTTATTTATTATTTAAAATATGTATTATTTAAAATATTTATTTTTTATTTAAAATATTTATTATTTAAAATATTTGTTTATTATTTAAAATATTTTGTATTTAAAATATTTATTTTTTAAAATATTTATTATTTAAAATATTTATTTATTTTTTAAAAATATTTATTTATTATTTAAAATATGTATTTATTATTTAAAATATGTATTATTTAAAATATTTATTATTTAAAATATGTATTTATTATTTAAAATATTTATTATTTAAAATATGTATTTATTATTTAAAATATTCATTATTTAAAATATTTATTTATTATTTAACAAATTAATATGAATTTATTTATTTTAATATAATATATATATTTTTTATTTTTAGACAAATTAGAAACTTTAAGAGATAGAATATTGTAAATTATTATTAGTCTTTCAGTTTGTAATTATGTATTTCATAAATATAGTTTATAACAAACTTAATTCCAACATTTTAAACTTGCAAAGTTTTTATTCAGGCAACAAAATAAATATACACTTAAACAGTTTATTCAGTGTTAATGAAGTTAAGTATTTATTATCAATGAAGTTAGTTATTTATTAAAGTATTTATTTGTAAATGTGGTTATAATGATATTATTCAAACATTTAAACAACTGTTTAAAAGTTATATATTATATATTAGTATTTTTCTTGTTATCTTTTCCATCGCAGGCTGGAGTTGAACCGCCGCCGCTCGGAGACGACACGCACGCACGCACGCACGCACGCACGCACGCACGCACGCACGCACGCACGCACGCACGCACGCACGCAGAGTAAATATGTGAGTAAATAACAGTTTGTGTATCTGAATAAAGTGTGAATATTTTTCTATGGTCTCTTGTTTGTTTTGAAACTGTCTGCTTGTAAAAGTTTAAATAAAGTTCTGTGTGATTATTTTTTTTTATTTCTAAAATACAAATAATTTTTAATTACTTTGATGAGAAACTCAATTTAATTTAGAATGAAACGGTTATATTAATTTTATTTTGAAAATATTTTGTTAAATCTTTTAAATATTTGACATTTATTGACTTTATTAAATTACTGCTTTTTACTGCTTACTGCTGTGTGTACTGTGTGTGTACTGTGTGTACTGTGTGTACTGTGTGTGTACCTGTGTGTACTATGTGTACTGTGTGTACTGTGTGTGCACCTGTGTACTGTGTGTGTACCTGTGTGTACTGTGTGTGTGCACCTGTGTACTGTGTGTACTGTGTGTGTACCTGTGTGTACTGTGTGTGTGCACCTGTGTACTGTGTGTACTGTGTGTGTACCTGTGTGTACTGTGTGTGTGCACCTGTGTGTACTGTGTGTATTGTTTGTATACTGTGTGTGTACCTGTGTGTACTGTGTGTGTACCTGTGTGTGCACCTGTGTGTACTGTGTGTGTATTGTGTGTGTACTGTGTGTGTACCTGTGTGTACTGTGTGTGTGCACCTGTGTGTACTGTGTGTGTGCACCTGTGTGTACTGTGTGTTTACCTATGTGTATTGTGTGTGTACTGTGTGTACCTGTGTGTACTGAGTGTGCTGTGTGTGTACCTGTGTGTACTGAGTGTGCTGTGTGTGTACTGTGTGTACCTGTGTGTACTGTGTGTGTACCTGTGTGTACTGTGTGTGTACCTGTGAACCCGGAGGACGGCGGGTTGGGCTGGATCTGCTCCTCCGTGTTGTCCTGGATACGGTCCCACAGACCCCAGATGAATTCTGGGTGCAGGATGTAGAACGGTTGCTCGGGGCGACGCCGCCGCCGCTCCACGTACCCCGAGAACAGATCAAAGTCCGGCTGCTCGAACCACTGGACGCAACAAACGCAACAAACACGTCTGTAGCAACACGTACTCCCTTCAGTTTGACACAATGAGGCAATAACACTACTACAAAATAAAATAACACTACTACAAAACAAAATAACACTACTACAAAATAAAATAACACTACTACAAAACAAAATAACACTACTACAAAACAAAATAACATTACTACAAATAAAATAACATTACTACAAAATAAAACAACACTACTACAAAATAAATTAACACTACTACAAAACAAAATAACACTACTACAAAAAAATAACATTACTACAAAATAAAATAACACTACTACAAAATAAAATAGCACTACTACAAAATAAAATAACACTACTACAAAATAAAATAACATTACTACAAAATAAAATAACACTACTACAAAATAAAATAAAACTACTACAAAACAAAATAACACTACTACAAAATAAAATAACACTACTACAAAATAAAATAACATTACTACAAAACAAAAGAACATTACTACAAAATAAAATAACATTACTACAAAATAAAATAACATTACTACAAAATAAAATAACATTACTACAAAACAAAATAACATTACTACAAATAAAATAACATTACTACAAAATAAAATAACACTACTACAAAATAAAATAACACTACTACAAAATAAAATAACACTACTACAAAATAAAATAACACTACTACAAAATAAAATAACACTACTACAAAATAAAATAACATTACTACAAAATAAAATAACATTACTACAAAACAAAATAACATTACTACAAATAAAATAACATTACTACAAAATAAAACAACATTACTACAAAATAAAATAACATTACTACAAAATAAATTAACACTACTACAAAACAAAATAACACTACTACAAAAAAAATAACATTACTACAAAATAAAATAACACTACTACAAAATAAAATAACACTACTACAAAATAAAATAACACTACTACAAAATAAAATAACATTACTACAAAATAAAATAACACTACTACAAAATAAAATAACATTACTACAAAATAAAATAACACTACTACAAAACAAAATAACACTACTACAAAATAAAATAACACTACTACAAAATAAAATAACATTACTACAAAACAAAAGAACATTACTACAAAATAAAATAACATTACTACAAAATAAAATAACACTACTACAAAATAAAATAACACTACTACAAAATAAAATAACATTACTACTAAACAAAATAACATTACTACAAATAAAATAACATTACTACAAAATAAAACAACATTACTACAAAATAAAATAGCATTACTACAAAACAAAATAACATTACTACAAATAAAATAACATTACTACAAAATAAAATAACACTACTACAAAATAAAATAACACTACTACAAAATAAAATAACACTACTACTAAACAAAATAACATTACTACAAATAAAATAACATTACTACAAAATAAAACAACATTACCACAAAATAAAACAACATTACTGCAAAATAAAATAACACTACTACAAATAAAATAACACTACTACAAAATAAAATAACATTACTACAAAATAAAATAACATTACTACAAAATAAAATAACATTACTACAAAATAAAAGCCAGATTAACAGAGATTTAGTCTTTAGTTTCCTGTTTAAAGATACGGAAGAGCGTGCCGTTCTCACGTCCAGAGTAACAGAGTAATAGA
>CM042448.1:22933339-22935839 GCA_023631565.1 Gymnocephalus cernua | reverse complement strand
CGTAAAACTACCACAAAGAGACGTAAAACTACCACAATGGGACGTAAAACTACCACAAAGAGACCTAAAACTACCGCAAAGGGACGTAAAACGTAAAAATACCACAAAGGGACGTAAAACTACCACAAAGAGACGTAAAACTATCACAAAGAGACGTAAAACTACCACAAAGGGACGTAAAACTACCACAAAGGGACGTAAAACTACCACAAAGGGACGTAAAACTACCACAAAGGGACGTAAACTACCACAAAGAGACGCTAAACTACCACAAAGGGACGTTAAACTACCAAAAAGGGACGTAAAACTACCACAAAGGGACGTAAAACTACCACAAAGAGACGTAAAACTACCACAAAGGGACGTAAAACTACCACAAAGGGACGTAAAAAGTAAAACTACCAAAAAGGGACGTAAAACTACCACAAAGAGACGTAAAACTACCACAAAGAGACATAAAACTACCACAAAGGGACGTAAAACTATCACAAAGAGACGTAAAACTACCACAAAGAGACGTAAAACTATCACAAAGAGACGTAAAACTACCAGAAAGGGACGTAAAACTACCACAAAGGGACGTAAAACTACCACAAAGGGACGTAAAACTACCACAAAGGGACGTAAACTACCAAAAAGGGACGTGAAACTACCAAAAAGGGACGTGAAACTACCAAAAAGGGACGTAAAACTACCACAAAGAGACGTTAAACTACCACAAAGAGACGTAAAACTACCACAAAGGGACGTAAAACTACCACAAAGAGACGTAAAACTACCACAAAGGGACGTAAAACTACCACAAAGAGACGTAAAACTACCACAAAGGGACGTAAACTACCACAAAGAGACGCTAACCTACCACAAAGAGACGTAAAACTACCACAAAGGGACGTAAACTACCACAAAGAGACGCTAAACTACCACAAAGGGACGTAAAACTACCACAAAGGGACGTAAAACTACCACAAAGGGACGTAAAACTACCACAAAGAGACGCTAAAATACCATAAAGGGACGTAAAACGTAAAACTACCACAAAGGGACGTAAACTACCACAAAGAGACGCTAAAATACCACAAAGGGACGTAAAACGTAAAACTACCACAAAGGGACGTAAAACTACCACAAAGAGACGTAAAACTACCACAAAGAGACGCTAAACTACCACAAAGGGACGTAAAACTACCACAAAGGGACGTAAACTACCACAAAGAGACGTAAAACTACCACAAAGAGACGTAAAACTACCACAAAGAGATGTAAAACTACCACAATGGGACGTAAAACTATCACAAAGAGACGTAAAACTACCACAAAGAGACGTAAAACTACCACAAAGAGACGAAAAACTACCACAATGGGACGTAAAACTATCACAAAGAGACGTTAAACTACCACAAAGGGACGTAAAACTACCACAAAGGGACGTAAAACGTAAAACTACCACAAAGGGACGTAAAACTACCACAAAGAGACGTAAAACTACCACAAAGAGACGTAAAACTACCACAAAGGGACGTAAAACTATCACAAAGAGACGTAAAACTACCACAATGGGACGTAAAACTATCACAAAGAGACGTAAAACTACCACAAAGAGACGTAAAACTACCACAATGGGACGTAAAACTACCACAAAGGGTCGTAAAACTACCACAAAGAGACGTAAAACTACCACAAAGAGACGCTAAACTACCACAAAGGGACGTAAAACTACCACAAAGGGACGTAAACTACCACAAAGAGACGTAAAACTACCACAAAGAGACGTGAAACTACCACAAAGAGACGTAAAACTACCACAATGGGACGTAAAACTATCACAAAGAGATGTAAAACTACCACAAAGAGACGTAAAACTACCACAAAGAGACGTAAAACTACCACAATGGGACGTAAAACTATCACAAAGAGACGTTAAACTACCACAAAGGGACGTAAAACTACCACAAAGGGACGTAAAACGTAAAACTACCACAAAGGGACGTAAAACTACCACAAAGGGACGTAAACTACCACAAAGGGACGTAAACTACCACAAAGGGACGTTAAACTACCAAAAAGGGACGTAAAACTACCAAAAAGGGACGTAAAACTACCACAAAGAGACGTTAAACTACCACAAAGAGACGTAAAACTACCACAAAGGGACGTAAAACTACCACAAAGAGACGTAAAACTACCACAAAGGGACGTAAAACTACCACAAAGAGACGTAAAACTACCACAAAGGGACGTAAACTACCACAAAGAGACGCTAACCTACCACAAAGAGACGTAAAACTACCACAAAGGGACGTAAACTACCACAAAGAGACGCTAAACTACCACAAAGGGACGTAAAACTACCACAAAGGGACGTAAAACTACCACAAAGAGACGAAAAAACTACCACAATGGGACGTAAAACTATCACAAAGAGACGTTAAACTACCACAAAGGGACGTAAAACTACCACAAAGGGACGTAAAACTATCACAAAGAGACGGAAAACTAC
>CM042448.1:22908339-22925839 GCA_023631565.1 Gymnocephalus cernua | reverse complement strand
CAACTTTTCTCCTTGAAATATTACGACTTCTTTTCTTGAAATATTACGACTTCTTTTCTTGAAATGTTGCGACTTTATTTCTTGAAATATTGTGACTTTATTTCTGAAATATTACGACTTCATTTCTTGAAATATTGTGACTTTATTTCTGAAATATTACAACTTCTTTTCTTGAAATATTGCGACTTTATTCCTTGAAATATTGTGACTTTTTTCTTGAAATATTGCAACTTTTCTCCTTGAAATATTACGACTTCTTTTCTTGAAATATTGCGACTTTATTCCTTGAAATATTGTGACTTCTTTTCTTGAAATATTGCGACTTTATTTCTTGAAATATTGTGACTTTATTTCTGAAATATTACGACTTTATTTCTTGAAATATTGCGACTTTCCTTCTTGAAATATTGCGACTTTATTTCTTGAAATATTGTGACTTTCCTTCTTGAAATATTGTGACTTTTCTTCTTGAAATATTGTGACTTCTTTTTGTGAAACATTGCGACTTTATTTCTGAAAAATTACGACTTTATTTCTTGAAATATTGCGACTTTATTTCTTGAAATATTGCGACTTTATTTCTTGAAATATTGCAACTTTTCTTCTTGAAATATTGCGACTTTATTTTTTGAAATATTGCAACTTTCCTTCTTGAAATATTGTGACTTTCCTTCTTGAAATATTGCGACTTTTCTTCTTGAAATATTGTGACTTCTTTTTGTGAAACATTGCGACTTTATTTCTGAAATATTACGACTTTATTTCTTGAAATATTGCGACTTTATTTCTTGAAATATTGCGACTTTATTTCTTGAAATATTGCAACTTTTCTTCTTGAAATATTGCGACTTTATTTTTTGAAATATTGCAACTTTTCTTCTTGAAATATTGCAACTTTATTTCTGAAATATTGCGACTTTATTTCTTGAAATATTGCGACTTTATTTCTGAAATATTGCGACTTTATTTCTTGAAATATTGCGACTTTATTTCTTGAAATATTGTGACTTTATTTCTTGAAATATTGCGACTTTATTTCTTGCAATATTGCGACTTTATTTCTTGAAATATTGCGACTTTTCTTCTTGAAATATTACGACTTTATTTCTGAAATATTGCGACTTTTTTCTTGTAATATTGCGACTATGTCTTGAAATATTGCAACTTTTCTCCTTGAAATATTACGACTTCTTTTCTTGAAATATTACGACTTCTTTTCTTGAAATGTTGCGACTTTATTTCTTGAAATATTGTGACTTTATTTCTGAAATATTACGACTTTATTTCTTGAAATATTGTGACTTTATTTCTGAAATATTACGACTTCTTTTCTTGAAATATTGCGACTTTATTCCTTGAAATATTGTGACTTTTTTCTTGAAATATTGCAACTTTTCTCCTTGAAATATTACGACTTCTTTTCTTGAAATATTGCGACTTTATTCCTTGAAATATTGTGACTTCTTTTCTTGAAATATTGCGACTTTATTTCTTGAAATATTGTGACTTTATTTCTGAAATATTACGACTTTATTTCTTGAAATATTGCGACTTTCCTTCTTGAAATATTGCGACTTTATTTCTTGAAATATTGTGACTTTCCTTCTTGAAATATTGCGACTTTTCTTCTTGAAATATTGTGACTTCTTTTTGTGAAACATTGCGACTTTATTTCTGAAAAATTACGACTTTATTTCTTGAAATATTGCGACTTTATTTCTTGAAATATTGCGACTTTATTTCTTGAAATATTGCAACTTTTCTTCTTGAAATATTGCGAGTTTATTTTTTGAAATATTGCAACTTTCCTTCTTGAAATATTGTGACTTTCCTTCTTGAAATATTGCGACTTTTCTTCTTGAAATATTGTGACTTCTTTTTGTGAAACATTGCGACTTTATTTCTGAAATATTACGACTTTATTTCTTGAAATATTGCGACTTTATTTCTTGAAATATTGTGACTTTCCTTCTTGAAATATTGCGACTTTTCTTCTTGAAATATTGTGACTTCTTTTTGTGAAACATTGCGACTTTATTTCTGAAAAATTACGACTTTATTTCTTGAAATATTGCGACTTTATTTCTTGAAATATTGCGACTTTATTTCTTGAAATATTGCAACTTTTCTTCTTGAAATATTGCAACTTTATTTCTGAAATATTGCGACTTTATTTCTTGAAATATTGCGACTTTATTTCTGAAATATTACGACTTTATTTCTTGAAATATTGCGACTTTATTTCTTGAAATATTGCGACTTTATTTCTTGAAATATTGCGACTTTATTTCTTGCAATATTGCGACTTTATTTCTTGAAATATTGCGACTTTTCTTCTTGAAATATTGCGACTTTATTTCTGAAATATTGCAACTTTTCTTCTTGAAATATTGCGACTTTATTTCTGAAATATTGCGACTTTTATTTCTTGAAATATTGTGACTTCATTTCTTGAAATATTGTGACTTTATTTCTTGAAATATTGCGACTTCTTTTCTTGAAATATTGCGACTTTATTTCTTGAAATATTGTGACTTTATTTCTGAAATATTACGACTTTATTTCTAGAAATATTGCGACTTTATTTCTTGAAATATTGCGACTTTTCTTCTTGAAATATTGTGACTTTATTTCTTGAAATATTGCGACTTCTTTTCTTGAAATATTGCGACTTTTCTTCTTGAAATATTGCGACTTTATTTCTTGAAATATTGCGACTTTTCTTCTTGAAATATTGTGACTTTATTTCTTGAAATATTGTGACTTCTTTTCGTGAAACATTGCAACTTCATTTCATGAAATATTGCGACTTTATTTCTTGAAATATTGCGACTTTATTTCTTGAAATATTGCGACTTTATTTCTTGAAATATTGCGACTTTGCTTCTTGAAAGATTGCGACTTTATTTCTTGAGATATTGCGACTTTATTTCTTGAAATATTGCGACTTTATTTCTTGAGATATTGCGACTTTGCTTCTTGAAATATTGCGACTTTGCTTCTTGAATATTGGGACTTTATTTCTTGAAATATTGCGACTTTATGTCTTGAAATATTGTGACTTTATTTCTTGCAATATTGCGACTTTATTTCTTGCAATATTGTGACTTTATTTCTTGAAATATTGAGACTCGATTTCTTGAGATATTTCAACTTTGCTTCTTGAAATATTATAACTATTTCTTGAAATATTGTGACTTTTTTTCTTGAAATATTGTGACTTTATTTCTTGAAATATTGCGACTTCATTTCTTGAAATATTGCGACTTTATTTCTTGAAATATTGTGACTTTATTTCTTGAAATATTGCGACTTCATTTCTTGAAATATTGCGACTTTATTTCTTGAAATATTGCGACTTTATTTCTTAAAATATTGCGACTTTATGTCTTGAAATATTGCGACTTTATTTCTTGAAATATTATGAACTTATTTCTTGAAATATTCTGAATTTATTTCTTGAAATATTGCGACTTCTTTTCTTGAAATATTGCAACTTAATTTCTTGAAATATTGCGACTTCTTTTCTTGAAATATTGCGACTTTTCTTCTTGAAGTATTACAACTTTATTTCTTGAAATATTGCGACTTTTCTTCTTGAAATATGACTTTATTTCTTGAAATATTGCGACTTCTTTTCTTGAAATATTGCGACTTTTCTTCTTGAAATATTGCGACTTTATTTCTTGAAATATTGCGACTTTTATTTCTTGAAATATTGCGACTTCTTTTCTTGAAATATTGCGAGTTTTTTCTTGAAATATTGCGACTTCTTTTCTTGCAATATTGCGACTTTATTTCTTGAAATATTTGCACTTCATTTCTTGAAATATTGCGACTTTATTTCTTGCAATACTGTGACTTTTTCCATGAAATATTGTGACTTTTTTCTTGAAATGTTATGACTTTATTTCTTGAAATATTGCGACTTTTTTTCTTGAAATATTGTGACTTCATTTCTGAAATATTGCGACTTTATTTCTTGAAATATTGCGACTTTTTCTTGCAATATTGTGACTTTTTATTGAAATATTGTGACTATTTCTTGAAATATTATGACTTTATTTCTTGAAATATTGCGACTTCTTTTCTTGAAATATTGCGACTTCTTTTCTTGCAATATTGGGACTTTTTTCTTGAAATATTGCGACTTTATTTCTTGAAATATTGCGACTTTATTCCTTGAAATATTGCGACTTTATTTCTTGCAATATTGCGACTTTTTCTTGAAATATTGCGACTTTATTTCTTGAAATATTGCGACTTTATTTCTTGCAATATTGTGACTTTTTTCTTGTAATATTGCGACTTTATTCCTTGAAATATTTCGACTTTATTCCTTGAAATATTGCGACTTTATTTCTTGAAATATTGCAACTTATTTTCTTGAAATATTGCGACTTATTTTCTTGAAATATTGCGACTTTATTTCTTAAAATATTGCGACTTTTCTTCTTGAAATATTGCGACTTTTTTTCTTGAAATATTGTGAGTTTTCTTCTTGAAATATTGCGACTTTATTTCTTGAAATATTACGACTTTATTTCTTAAAATATTGCGACTTCTTTTCTTAAAATATTGCGACTTTTCTTCTTGAAATATTGCGACTTTTTTTCTTGAAATATTGCGACTTTATTTATTAAGATATTGCGACTTTCTTCTTGCAGTTTTGGGACTAGTATGCGTTGGAGAGTGGCCAGACGAAGCCCCTCTGAGGGGTTATGTGTATCTGAATGTGTAGTATTTGTATCGTAACGTCTGGTCCGTGTCTCTGCAGCGATTTGAAGACTCAGATCGAGAAGGAGGACACGAAGCGAGAGCTGCTGGGCTCTCAGAGCCAGCTGTCGGACTCGCACTGCATCCGCTGCCTGCAGCCCTTCAAGTTCCTGGTGAACAGCAAGCGGCGCTGCCTGGACTGCCACATGTTCACCTGCAAGGCCTGCAGCCGCTACAACAAGAAGGAGCACGGCTGGGTGTGTGACAACTGCCGCATGACCAGGTGAGGCCAGACAGCCGACACAGGTACGCCGCACACGCACACGCCGCACACACACACGCTGCACACATACACGCTGCATACACACACGCTGCACACACACAGGCCGCACACGCACACGCTGCACACACACGCCGCACACACACACGCTGCACACACACAGGCCGCACACGCACACGCTGCACACACACGCCGCACACACACGCTGCACACACACACGCTGCACACACACACGCTGCACACACACAGGCCGCACACGCACACGCTGCACACATACACGCTGCATACACACACGCTGCACACACACAGGCCGCACACGCACACGCTGCACACACACGCCGCACACACACACGCTGCACACACACAGGCCGCACACGCACACGCTGCACACACACGCCGCACACACACGCTGCACACACACACGCTGCACACACACACGCTGCACACACACAGGCCGCACACGCACACGCTGCACACACACACACCATACACACACGCTGCACACACACGGCGCACACACACACACTGCACACACACGGCGCACACACACACACTGCACACACACACGCTGCACACACACACGCTGCACACACACACGCCGCACACACACACTGCACACACACACACTGCACACACACACGCTGCACACACACACGCTGCACACACACGCTGCACACACACACGCTGCACACACACACGCTGCACACACACGCTGCACATACGCTGCACACACACAGGCTGCACACACACACGCTGCACACACACACGCTGCACACACACACGCTGCACACACACGCTGCACACACACACGGCGCACACACACACGGCGCACACACACGCTGCACACACACACGCTGCACACACACAGGCCGCACACACACACTGCACACACACACGCCGCACACACACACGCTGCACACACACACGCTGCACACACACGGCGCACACACACACGCTGCACACGCACACGCTGCACACACACACACGCTGCACACACACACGCTGCACACGCACACGCTGCACACACACACACGCTGCACACACACACGCTGCACACACACACAGGCCGCACACACACACGCTGCACACACACACGCTGCACACACACACGCTGCACACACACGCTGCACACACACACGCTGCACACACACGCTGCACATACGCTGCACACACACATGCTGCACACACACACGCTGCACACACACACGCTGCACACACACACGCTGCACACACACACTGCACACACACACGCCGCACACACACACGCTGCACACACACACGCTGCACACACACGGCGCACACACACACGCTGCACACACACACGCTGCACACACACGGCGCACACACACACGCTGCACACGCACACGCTGCACACACACACACGCTGCACACACACACGCTGCACACGCACACGCTGCACACACACACACGCTGCACACACACACGCTGCACACACACACAGGCCGCACACACACACGCTGCACACACACACGCTGCACACACACACGCTGCACACACACGCTGCACACACACACGCTGCACACACACGCTGCACATACGCTGCACACACACAGGCTGCACGCTGCACACACACACGCTGCACACACACGCTGCACACACACACGGCGCACACACACACGGCGCACACACACGCTGCACACACACACGCTGCACACACACAGGCCGCACACACACACTGCACACACACACGCCGCACACACACACGCTGCACACACACACGCTGCACACACACGGCGCACACGCACACGCTGCACACGCACACGCTGCACACACACACACGCTGCACACGCACACGCTGCACACGCACACGCTGCACACACACACACGCTGCACACACACACGCTGCACACACACACAGGCCGCACACACACACGCTGCACACACACACGCTGCACACACACACGCTGCACACACACGCTGCACACACACACGCTGCACACACACGCTGCACATACGCTGCACACACACAGGCTGCACACACACACGCTGCACACACACACGCTGCACACACACACGCTGCACACACACACTGCACACACACACGCCGCACACACACACGCTGCACACACACATGCTGCACACACACGGCGCACACACACACGCTGCACACACACACGCTGCACACACACGGCGCACACACACACGCTGCACACGCACACGCTGCACACACACACACGCTGCACACACACACGCTGCACACGCACACGCTGCACACACACACACGCTGCACACACACACGCTGCACACACACACAGGCCGCACACACACACGCTGCACACACACACGCTGCACACACACACGCTGCACACACACGCTGCACACACACACGCTGCACACACACGCTGCACATACGCTGCACACACACAGGCTGCACGCTGCACACACACACGCTGCACACACACGCTGCACACACACACGGCGCACACACACACGGCGCACACACACGCTGCACACACACAGGCCGCACACACACACTGCACACACACACGCCGCACACACACACGCTGCACACACACACGCTGCACACACACGGCGCACACACACACGCTGCACACACACACACTGCACACACACACGCCGCACACACACACGCTGCACACACACACGCTGCACACACACGGCGCACACACACACGCTGCACACACACACACTGCACACACACACGCCGCACACACACACGCTGAACACACACATGCTGCACACACACACGCTGCACACACACATGCTCAGAACAAGTCCGAATATTTCAGTATCTGCTGTGTGTACATTATGAAGTCTTCTTCGTGTATATGAGAAGTATCTGCTGTGTGTATCTGAAGTATAAATGAAGTATTTCTCCCGCAGGGTGCTGAAGATCGGTACCGTGGGTTGGTACCATGACAACGTGAGAAACCGCTTCAAGCGCTTCGGCAGCGCCAAGGTGATGAGGTCGCTGTACAAGAGGCTGAATGGAGACGGTGAGTGTGACGTCACTGTGACGTCACTGTGATGTCACAGTGAAAAACAACCACAAAGGAAACAGAAATTATCAAAAAGAGACGCAACGTGTAGGAACCCTTCGCCATATATAGTCACCTAATGCCGCCGTACACTAGAACACACAGACTGTGTGTGTGTGTGTGTGTGTGTGTGTGTGTGTGTGTGTGTGTGTGACATTTTTGTTGCAACTGAAGATGTTTATTATATTTCAAATGTTTGATCGCTAAAAACTAACTTCCTGCAAAGGTTGATATGCTAATGCTACATGCTAATAAGACTTCCTGTGTTCGTCCCTCAGGTGGCCGTGACGACGACACTCAGAGTATGCCGGACGTCCGCAGCCGTGAGTTACTGTTACGAATACAATTCAGTGTCTCTGTGTGTGTGTGTGTGTGTGTGTGTGTGTGTCTCTGTGTGCGTGTGTGTGTCTCTCTGTGCGTGCGTGTGTGTGTGTGTATGTGTGTGCGTGTGTGTGTCTCTGTGTCTCTCTGCGTGCGTGTGTGTGTGTGTCTGTGTGTGTGTGTGTGTGTGTGTGTGTGTGTCTCTCTGTGCGTGCGTGTGTGTGTGTGTGTGTCTGTGTGTGTGTGTGTGTGTGTGTGTGTGTGTGTGTGTGTGTGTGTGTGTGTGTGTGTGTGTGTGTGTGTGTGTCTGTGTGTGTCTGTGTGTGTGTGTGTATGTTTGTGTGTGTGTGTGTGTGTGTGTGTCTCTGTGCGTGTGTGTGTGTGTGTGTCTCTGTGCGTGTGTGTGTGTGTGTGTCTGTGTGTGTGTGTGTGTGTGTGTGTGTGTCTGTGCGTGCGTGTGTGTGTGTGTGTCTGTGTGTGTGTGTGTGTGTGTGTGTGTGTCTCTGTGTCTCTCTGTGCGTGCGTGTGTGTGTGTGTCTGTGTGTGTGTGTGTGTGTGTGTGTGTGTGTGTGTAAAAGTCTTGTATTTGTACCTGTAGCTGTGTGAGTCTTGTATTTGTACCTGTAGCTGTTTGAAAGTCTTGTATTTGTACCTGTAGATGTGTAAAAGTCGTGTATTTGTACCTGTAGCTGTGTGAGTCTTGTATTTGTACCTGTAGCTGTGTGAGTCTTGTATTTGTACCTGTAGCTGTGTAAAAGTCTTGTATTTGTACCTGTAGCTGTGTGAAAGTCTTGTATTTGTACCTGTAGATGTGTAAAAGTCTTGTATTTGTACCTGTAGCTGTGTGAGTCTTGTATTTGTACCTGTAGCTGTGTGAAAGTCTTGTATTTGTACCTGTAGATGTGTGAAAGTCTTGTATTTGTACCTGTAGATGTGTGAAAGTCTTGTATTTGTACCTGTAGATGTGTGAAAGTTGTGTATTTGTACCTGTAGATGTGTAAAAGTCTTGTATTTGTACCTGTAGCTGTGTGAGTCTTGTATTTGTACCTGTAGATGTGTAAAAGTCTTGTATTTGTACCTGTAGCTGTGTGAGTCTTGTATTTGTACCTGTAGCTGTGTGAGTCTTGTATTTGTACCTGTAGCTGTGTGAAAGTCTTGTATTTGTACCTGTAGATGTGTAAAAGTCTTGTATTTGTACCTGTAGATGTGTAAAAGTCGTGTATTTGTACCTGTAGATGTGTAAAAGTATTGTATTTGTACCTGTAGCTGTTTGAAAGTCTTGTATTTGTACCTGTAGATGTGTAAAAGTCGTGTATTTGTACCTGTAGCTGTGTGAGTCTTGTATTTGTACCTGTAGCTGTGTGAGTCTTGTATTTGTACCTGTAGCTGTGTAAAAGTCTTGTATTTGTACCTGTAGCTGTGTGAAAGTCTTGTATTTGTACCTGTAGATGTGTAAAAGTCTTGTATTTGTACCTGTAGCTGTGTGAGTCTTGTATTTGTACCTGTAGATGTGTGAAAGTCTTGTATTTGTACCTGTAGATGTGTGAAAGTCTTGTATTTGTACCTGTAGATGTGTGAAAGTCGTGTATGTCACGGACAGAAGAGGACCCAAGAGCGCAAGTTCAAATTCAGAGTTCTTTATTGAAGGTTTCAGACGGGAAGAGGAGTGCCAGGGGTGTCAGGGGTTCCAGGGGTGCTTGGGACTCTGGGGTTTTTCAGGGTCCTGGGGGTACCTGTGCTCCGGGGGTCACCAAATGTCCGGGGGTGTCCAGTCCAAGTGCTAGTGTGTGTGTTCCCCAGTGATGGAGCGGCGTATCGGGCTGAGGGTGGTGAAGCGTCTGGGCTCGCTCAACTGGTGGTCGGAGACCTGGGGGAACACACACACAACAGCAATATGAATGGCAGGCAGAAGTACAGATCAGGGCTGGGCAAATATCGTGGTGAGAGACAGAAGGCAGAATCGAGTTACCGGAGGGGCTGAAGATCGGAGAGTAGTCGAGGTCCAGAAGGCAGGTCGGGATAGACGGGGCAGTAGAACAAGGAGGCAGTCAAGAAAGGATCAGTATAACCAACAGGAGTCAGAGCGCAGACAGGCAGGTTTCTGGTCCGGGTTTGGAGACGATCTGACAGGGCTTGGCTGAAAAACAGGGCTTGATATACTGGGAGAGGTTAGTGGGGAAATGCAGTTCAGCTGGCAGAGTAATTAGAACAGAGTGAGGCAAGGTGAGGATGGTGAGTGGGAAATGCAGTGCAGCTGGCCAGGTAACAAGAGCAGAGCAGGGCGGAGCCAGGTGGAACTCGTTAGGCAGAGTAGGGAGAGAGTGAGCAGAGTGGCAGAGAATTGAATGCAATTAATGTTGCTACCAGGGAGAGAGAGTGCTCATGACAGAACCCCCCCTCCAAGGGACGGCTCCAGAAGTCCCAAAAACAACATCATGCCGGGAGGGTGGAGGGGAGCAGGCAGCGGGTCAGAACTCCTCCGAGCGGTCCGAGTGAATATCCTCATCCTCAGAAAGAGCTGGAGGGTCACGGTCGGGAGACAGGACAGGCACTGAGACAGGAGCAGGGTCAGACACAGGACAGGAAGCAGGGCGGCTAGGGACCCCTCTTGGACGGCCCCTACGGATTGCAGGCTGATCAGGATGTAGTCGGTGGAAGTCAGTGATAAGGGTCCGGTCCACTATGCTCCTGGCCGGGATCCAGGTCCTCTCCTCTGGACCATATCCCTCCCAGTCAACGAGGTACTGGAGACCCCTACCCCTACGCCTAGAGCGGAGCAGCCGCCGGACGGTGAAGACAGGGCCGCCATCTACGAGGCGCGGAGGAGGTGGCGCCGGAGCTGCAGGGACCAGGGGACTTTCATGGACCGGCTTGACCTTGGAGACGTGGAAGGTGGGGTGGACCCGCATGGAAGCGGGCAACTGAAGTCGAACCGCCGTTGGACTGATGACTTTCTGCACAGGAAAAGGACCAATGAAGCGAGGGGCCAGCTTTCGTGATTCAACCCGCAGCGGCAGATCCCGGGCAGACAGCCAGACCTTCTGACCAACCCGGTAAGTAGGTGCTGGGGTCCTCCGTCGGTTGGCACCGACGGCGTAGCTGGTTCCAGACTTCAGGAGCACAGTGCGAGCCTGGGCCCAAGTGCGGCGGCAGCGGCGGGCATACGCAAGAGCAGACGGACAGGTGGCATCCGCCTCCTGGCTGGCAAAAAGTGGAGGTTGATACCCGTAGACACACTGAAAGGGGGAGAGCCCGGTGGAGGAACTGGTGAGTGAATTATGGGCATATTCCACCCAGAGCAGGTGTTGAGCCCAGGCCCGGGGATTTTGGGAAGCCACACACCTCAGTGCCTTCTCCAGCTCCTGGTTCATGCGTTCAGTCTGGCCGTTTGACTGCGGGTGGAATCCAGACGATAGGCTGGCGGTGGCCCCAAGGAGATGACAGAACTCCTTCCAAAAGGTTGCTGAGAATTGCGGACCCCGGTCTGACACAATATCCTGGGGTAGGCCATGGATACGAAACACATGTTCCAGGACCACCTGGGCGGTCTCCTTAGCAGAGGGTAGTTTGGGAAGGGGCACGAAGTGGGTCATCTTACTAAAGCGGTCAACAATGGTAAGGATGACTGTGTGTCCGTCAGAGGACGGAAGGCCCGTAACAAAGTCCAGTGAAACGTGGGACCAGGGCCTCTTGGGTATGAGTAGGGGTTGCAGCAACCCAGCAGGAGGCTGGTTGGGGGTCTTGTTTCGGTTACAAGTGGGACAAGCTCGGATGAATTCTTGGACATCCCGTCTCATCCGCCGCCACCAGAACCGCTGGCGGATCAGATGAAGGGTGCGAGTGATGCCGGGATGACAGGCCAGACGGGATTCGTGCCCCCACTGAATCACAGGTGACCTAAGATTTGCTGGAACAAACAGACGGTTGGGGGCGCTGGTGCTTGGGCCTGGCTGGTCCCGAAGAGCCTCCATGACCTGCTTCTCGATCTCCCAGGTGAGGGCCGCAACGACAAAGTGGCTGGGAAGAATGGGGGCTGTCATGGCGGTGGTCTCGTCCTTCTGAAACATCCGGGAAAGAGCATCAGGTTTGATGTTGCGAGATCCCGGGCGGTAGGAGAGCGTGAAATTGAAGCGCGTAAAGAACAGAGACCACCGCTGTTGACGGGAGTTCAGCCTCCTGGCTGTTTGGATATACTCCAGGTTCTTGTGGTCTGTCCACACTACGAATGGTTCCTTTGAACCCTCTAACCAGTGCCGCCATTCTTCAAGGGCGAGCTTGACAGCCAACAGCTCGCGGTTCCCAATGTCGTAGTTGCATTCGGCAGGGGTTAGCCGACGGGAGTAGAAGGCACAGGGGTGCATCTTGCCATCCTCAGCTGCTCTTTGAGAAAGCACTGCACCCACTCCCACGTCCGAAGCATCTACCTCCACCACAAACTGCCTAGCTGCATCTGGCATCTGGAGGATGGGAGCAGAAGTGAAACATGTCTTGAGGATATTGAAGGCCTTATCAGCAGCTGATGTCCATTGGTACGGTTGTTTAGTGCTGGTTAGCGCCGTGAGGGGTGCAGCCACTGTGCTATAGTTTCTGATGAATCTCCTATAAAAGTTGGCAAAGCCCAGGAACTGTTGCAACTTTTTCCGAGACTCAGGAACTGGCCAGGAAGTGACAGCCGACACCTTCGTGAGATCCATCTGAATGCTGCCCTCGGTCACCACATACCCCAGGAATGAAACGGTCTTGGCATGGAACTCGCACTTCTCTGCCTTCACGAAAAGAGAGTTCTCCAGCAGGCGGCGCAGGACCAACTGGACGTGGTGCGTGTGTTCTGACAGAGTCTTTGAGAATATTAAAATATCGTCAAGGTACACAAATACGAACGTATTTAGCATGTCCCTGAGGATATCATTCACTAGGGCTTGAAAAACTGCTGGGGCATTGGTGAGGCCGAAGGGCATGACGAGATATTCATAGTGGCCGGTTGGTGTGTTGAACGCTGTCTTCCATTCGTCTCCCTCCCTCATCCGCACCAGATGGTAGGCATTGCGAAGGTCCAGCTTTGTGAATACAGAGGCTCCCTGCAGCAGTTCGAAGGCAGACGAAAGTAAGGGCAGTGGGTAGCGATTCTTAACCGTGATGTCGTTCAGACCCCGGTAATCTATGCATGGACGAAGAGAACCGTCCTTCTTGCCGACAAAGAAGAATCCCGCTCCTGCGGGGGAAGATGACGGTCTAATTATCCCGGCGGCAAGAGAGTCATTAATGTAGTCCTCCATGGCCTTTCTTTCCGGGGCTGACAGTGAATACAGACGACCCTTGGGAGGTGCTGTGCCAGGCAGGAGATCAATCGCGCAGTCATAGGGTCTGTGTGGGGGTAGAGATGTCGCCTTGGATTTGTTGAACACCTCTTTCAGGCTGTGGTAACAGGCCGGAACATTGGATATGTCGGAGGTAGCGCTAGATCTTTCCCGGTGAACGGGCAGGGTGGCCCCCCTTAAACAGGTCTGGTGACAACTCCTTCCCCACTCACGGACTGTTCCTGTCTCCCAGTCGATGTGGGGGTTGTGCTGACGGAGCCACGGGTATCCAAGAATGAGTGGTTGGCCAGGTGAGTGTAGGAGGTGAAACTGGATGGACTCCTGGTGGTTTCCTGACAGCAGGATTGTCACAGGGGCGGAGATATGAGTGACAGTGCCAAGATGATGCCCATCCAGGGCTCGTGCAGGAATGGGTTGTGTCAGTTGATGATGGTTCACACCCAGTTGCTGTGCAAGCTCAGGGTCCATGATGTTTGCTTCGGCTCCGGAATCCACAAGGGCGGCCAATGTATGAGTCTTGTCAGAAAGCTGAAGGCGGAGATGAAGCAGGGTTTTTCGGATGGGGGGAGACTGAAGGTCTGTTGAGCTCACCCGGATCTCCCCTACACCTGGTGAGCTGCGGATTTGCCGGACAAGTGGCGACACGGTGATTTTCACCACCACAGTAGAGGCAAAGGTTGGAGCTTAGACGGCGCCGACGCTCCTCGGGAGTCAGAGAGGCACGGCCAATCTCCATGGGCTCAGGCTGATTGAGTTGTCTATGGGACTTGACAGGCAGGGGCTGGACAGAGGCGGTATCGACCAGAGTGCGGATGGCAGGTTGACTGAGACGGCCCCTCTCCCTCCTCCGGGTCTGTATGCGGCGGTCAATGTGGACGGCAAGGTCAATGACGGCGTCAAGCGTTGAGGGCGGGTCATGGGAAACAAGCTCGTCTTTGATATAGTCCGCCAGGCTATGGAGGAAGACTTGCACCAGTGCCTCTGGGTTAAACGAGCTTTGACTGGCCAGGGTACGAAAGTCAATGGAGAAGTCTGCCACTGTCCGATTGCCCTGACGGATGGTGAGCAGAGCTTGTGACGCTTCGGCTGTTGGCGAGCCTAGGTCAAAGACCTTTAACATCTCCTCCTCAAAGGCACTGAAGGAGGCACAGGCTGGGGTCTGCCGGTCGAATTCCGCCGTTCCCCACAACCGAGCTCGACCGGTGAGACGTGTGATGACATACCCCACCTTGGCTCCCTCTGTAGAGAAAGTCCTGGGCTGTAGTGCAAACTGGATTCGGCAGCTGCTCAAGAATGGTCTTACTTGCTTCTGGTTGCCATCAAAACGTTCCGGGTTCCCAATCTTTGGTTCAGGAGCGTGGGGATCTGGTGGCAGCACTGCCGGGCCTGCAGCATTGGGACCTCCAGCGGAGGGATGAAGGAGTGTCGGTGGTGCAGGAACAGAAGGACCAGGGGGGGATGCAGGTGGAGTAGCCGGGTTTGAGAGTAGTTGCAGGGCTTGGGCTAGCTGTTGTTGCTGCAGTTGGAACTGTTGTTGCTGCTGGTTGAATAGCTGGAGAAGGGAAGCGATGTCGCCAGCCATCCGATTTATGTCTCCCTCAGAGCGTTCCAGTCGCTGTAGGGCAGTCATCTCTGGCTCTTCTTCCATCGTGGTCAGGGAGTGCGCTGGGTCCATGATGGTCAGATCGTTCTGTCACGGACAGAAGAGGACCCAAGAGCGCAAGTTCAAATTCAGAGTTCTTTATTGAAGGTTTCAGACGGGAAGAGGAGTGCCAGGGGTGTCAGGGGTTCCAGGGGTGCTTGGGACTCTGGGGTTTTTCAGGGTCCTGGGGGTACCTGTGCTCCGGGGGTCACCAAATGTCCGGGGGTGTCCAGTCCAAGTGCTAGTGTGTGTGTTCCCCAGTGATGGAGCGGCGTATCGGGCTGAGGGTGGTGAAGCGTCTGGGCTCGCTCAACTGGTGGTCGGAGACCTGGGGGAACACACACACAACAGCAATATGAATGGCAGGCAGAAGTACAGATCAGGGCTGGGCAAATATCGTGGTGAGAGACAGAAGGCAGAATCGAGTTACCGGAGGGGCTGAAGATCGGAGAGTAGTCGAGGTCCAGAAGGCAGGTCGGGATAGACGGGGCAGTAGAACAAGGAGGCAGTCAAGAAAGGATCAGTATAACCAACAGGAGTCAGAGCGCAGACAGGCAGGTTTCTGGTCCGGGTTTGGAGACGATCTGACAGGGCTTGGCTGAAAAACAGGGCTTGATATACTGGGAGAGGTTAGTGGGGAAATGCAGTTCAGCTGGCAGAGTAATTAGAACAGAGTGAGGCAAGGTGAGGATGGTGAGTGGGAAATGCAGTGCAGCTGGCCAGGTAACAAGAGCAGAGCAGGGCGGAGCCAGGTGGAACTCGTTAGGCAGAGTAGGGAGAGAGTGAGCAGAGTGGCAGAGAATTGAATGCAATTAATGTTGCTACCAGAGAGAGAGAGTGCTCATGACAGTGTATTTGTACCTGTAGATGTGTAAAAGTCTTGTATTTGTACCTGTAGCTGTGTGAGTCTTGTATTTGTACCTGTAGATGTGTAAAAGTCTTGTATTTGTACCTGTAGCTGTGTGAGTCTTGTATTTGTACCTGTAGCTGTGTGAGTCTTGTATTTGTACCTGTAGCTGTGTGAAAGTCTTGTATTTGTACCTGTAGATGTGTGAAAGTCTTGTATTTGTACCTGTAGATGTGTAAAAGTCTTGTATTTGTACCTGTAGCTGTGTAAAAGTCTTGTATTTGTACCTGTAGCTGTGTGAAAGTCTTGTATTTGTACCTGTAGCTGTGTAAAAGTCTTGTATTTGTACCTGTAGATGTGTGAAAGTCGTGTATTTGTACCTGTAGATGTGTAAAAGTCTTGTATTTGTACCTGTAGCTGTGTAAAAGTCTTGTATTTGTACCTGTAGATGTGTAAAAGTCTTATATTTGTACCTGTAGATGTGTAAAAGTCTTGTATTTGTACCTGTAGCTGTGTAAAAGTCTTGTATTTGTACCTGTAGATGTGTGAAAGTCTTGTATTTGTACCTGTAGCTGTGTGAAAGTCGTGTTTTTGTACCTGTAGATGTGTAAAAGTCTTGTATTTGTACCTGTAGATGTGTGAAAGTCTTGTATTTGTACCTGTAGATGTGTAAAAGTATTGTATTTGTACGTGTAGATGTGTAAAAGTCTTGTATTTGTACCTGTAGATGTGTGAAAGTCGTGTATTTGTACCTGTAGATGTGTAAAAGTCGTGTATTTGTACCTGTAGATGTGTAAAAGTCTTGTATTTGTACCTGTAGATGTGTGAAAGTCTTGTATTTGTACCTGTAGATGTGTAAAATTCTTGTATTTGTACCTGTAGATGTGTGAAAGTCTTGTATTTGTACCTGTAGATGTGTAAAAGTCTTGTATTTGTACGTGTAGATGTGTAAAAGTCTTGTATTTGTACCTGTAGATGTGTAAAAGTCTTGTATTTGTACCTGTAGCTGTGTAAAAGTCTTGTATTTGTACCTGTAGATGTGTGAAAGTCGTGTATTTGTACCTGTAGATGTGTAAAAGTCGTGTATTTGTACCTGTAGCTGTGTGAGTCTTGTATTTGTACCTGTAGCTGTGTGAGTCTTGTATTTGTACCTGTAGCTGTGTAAAAGTCTTGTATTTGTACCTGTAGCTGTGTGAAAGTCTTGTATTTGTACCTGTAGATGTGTAAAAGTCTTGTATTTGTACCTGTAGCTGTGTGAGTCTTGTATTTGTACCTGTAGATGTGTGAAAGTCTTGTATTTGTACCTGTAGATGTGTGAAAGTCTTGTATTTGTACCTGTAGATGTGTGAAAGTCGT
>CM042448.1:22883610-22886110 GCA_023631565.1 Gymnocephalus cernua | reverse complement strand
GGCCGAAATGGGTTTCCTCAGGAGGGTGGCTGGCGTCTCCCTTAGAGATAGGGTGAGAAGCTCAGTCACCCGTGAGGAGCTCGGAGTAGAGTCGCTGCTCCTTCACGTCGAAAGGAGCCAGTTGAGGTGGTTCGGGCATCTGGTAAGGATGCCCCCTGGGCGCCTCCCTAGGGAGGTGTTCCAGGCACGTCCAGCTGGGAGGAGGCCTCGGGGAAGACCCAGGACTAGGTGGAGGGATTACATCTCCAACCTGGCATGGGAACGCCTCGGGATCCCCCAGTCAGAGCTGGTTAATGTGGCTCGGGAAAGGGAGGTTTGGGGTTCCCTGCTGGAGCTGCTCCCCCCGCGACCCGACCACGGATAAGCGGACGACGATGGACGATGGACGATGGCTTATTTTTTTTACATATTTTAATTTACATTTCTTTGTCGTTTTCTTTATTTAATTTATTTATTTGTCCGTGTCGGTTCTCTGCCTCCAACCCCCCCTCCCTGACCTTTGACCTTTGACCTGTCGTGTCTCTCCTCTTGTCTCCTCCCGCCTGCCGTAGCTGTCTCACAGCCACAAGGTACGACTAACTCCTCCGTTCCCCCAGAAATATCCACCAGGTGTGTTTGTTTTAATGACTCTTGTACCCTGCCGGGTGGGGTTAGGCCTTATCACGGTGCGATATTATTCAGTCAGTAGATCACTGACGTGTCGTTACAGCCCTGCTGGCTCCACCCGGCTGCCACGCCAAGAAGGTTAAAACAAACGCCCCTCAAGATTTCATGATTTTCTCCTCTGAACAGTTTCTTTCTTTCATGTCTTCTAAAAGTTTGTCTTCCTCTTCGTCCTCTTCCTCTTCTTCCTCTTCTTCCTCTTCTTCCTCTTCCTGCAGAGGTATTATGGTCTGGATAATAAGTGGGGTCACATTGAACAGTGGATGGTAGGACTCCTCCTCTTCGCTGTGTGTGTGTGTGTGTGTGTGTGTGTGTGTGTGTTTGTTTCTGTGTGTGTGTGTGTTTGTCTCTGTGTGTGTGTGTGTGTGTGTGTGTGTGTGTGTGTGTGTGTGTGTGTCTCTGTGTGTGTGTGTGTGTGTCTCTGTGTGTGTGTTTTTTCTTTGTGTCTGTGTGTGTGTGTGTGTGTGTGTGTTTTCTGTGTGTTTTCTGTGTGTCTCTGTGTGTGTGTGTGTGTGTGTGTGTGTGTTTTCTTTGTGTCTGTGTGTGTGTTTTGTGTGTGTGCGTGTGTGTGTGTGGATTAACAGCATGTTTAATCCTCGTCTGACACATTATCTCCCAGTTCCACTTTAAACTCTTTACTGGTTCCTGCTGTGTAAAGTGTAAACATTATTTATTTTATTCAGATTTAAAGTAGTAAATTTTATATATAATTTTATTGTTCAAGTTTTTGATAAAATTGTCATTTTTTATACACAAACATTTAGTGTTGCAAGCGTGTGTGTGTGTGTGTGTGTGTGTAATATATACTTTTAATAATTATTCTTTAAACTTTATTTTATTCCACTGTTTCATTAGTATTTTATTTAATTAGATTATTTTTGTTTTTTTTTCATTATTTATATTTTATTTAAATCTTATTTTTTACTTTCAGACTTTTTTTGTATTGTTTTTTAAAATATATTTTTATTAAATGTTTTTTATTTATTGTATTGACATTTTAATATTCATATTTAAAAATATATATATTTTATATTATTTTCTTTTCATTTTAGTATATTGTATTTTATTTAAATTAAATGTTTTACTTTCATAACATTTATTTTATTTTGTGTACATTTTTTTATTTTTTATTCTTTTTTAATATCTTTTTCATTAAATGTTTTTTTTATTTATTGTAACTGTATCTTATTTTAATTAATGTCCTTAATTATTACATTTAAAATTTAGTTTGTAATTACATTTTTTTTAATTCATCTATTTATTTAATTTTTTGATTTTATTTTGAAGGCCGAGCAGCTCTGTAACTTGTGTTGTCTTTCTTCTTCCTGGCCTTCCAGGAGGACAGTGAGCGGTATTCTCGCCACTCACGGAGACACGCTTCGGTCTGTATCTCTCTCTCTGTTCCACAATATGTATAACATTTGTAATTTATATCCCAAATGTTCCCAACAATGTTTAAACCACAGAAATCACCATCACCAAACTCACCAGACTCCATGTAAATAATCAGGACTTTTATCATCGTAAAAAAAAAAACTTCATTCAAAGTGGACAGAAACTAAATAAAACTACCAAAATCCGTCTTGATTCATCTTTCCACTGTTCCAACAATCACCACTCTGGTCTGGTTGGAATAAACCCTTAATTCACCCATTTACATGTGGAGATATGCTGTCTCTATACACGCTAAAAGTAGTGATTATTTACATGGAGTCTGGCTCTATACACGCTAAAAGTAGTGATTATTTACATGGAGTCTGGCTCTATACACGCTAAAAGTCCTGATTATTTACATGGAGTCTGGCTCTATACACGCTAAAAGTCCTGATTATTTACA
>CM042448.1:22801110-22878610 GCA_023631565.1 Gymnocephalus cernua | reverse complement strand
AAAGTAGTGATTATTTACATGGAGTCTGGCTCTATACACGCTAAAAGTAGTGATTATTTACATGGAGTCTGGCTCTATACACACTAAAAGTAGTGATTATTTACATGGAGTCTGGCTCTATACACGCTAAAAGTCCTGATTATTTACATGGAGTCTGGCTCTATACACGCTAAAAGTAGTGATTATTTACATGGAGTCTGGCTCTATACACGCTAAAAGTCCTGATTATTTACATGGAGTCTGGCTCTATACACGCTAAAAGTAGTGATTATTTACATGGAGTCTGGCTCTATACACACTAAAAGTAGTGATTATTTACATGGAGTCTGGCTCTATACACACTAAAAGTAGTGATTATTTACATGGAGTCTGGCTCTATACACGCTAAAAGTCCTGATTATTTACATGGAGTCTGGCTCTATACACGCTAAAAGTAGTGATTATTTACATGGAGTCTGGCTCTATACACGCTAAAAGTAGTGATTATTTACATGGAGTCTGGCTCTATACACGCTAAAAGTCCTGATTATTTACATGGAGTCTGGCTCTATACACGCTAAAAGTAGTGATTATTTACATGGAGTCTGGCTCTATACATGCTAAAAGTAGTGATTATTTACATGGAGTCTGGTGTAGTTTGGTGATGGTGATTTCGGGGCTGTTTCATGTCAAAACCAGTTCATAGGGTAAAATTACGACTGTATATTTTGCCTTTTACGGTAGAGAAAACAGGAAAGAAAAACCATACAAAAAAGCCAATGTTAACTTTGTGAAGAGTGGGAGAAGAGCTGAGTAAATGTGTATTGTTATTTTAGAGACGTGATTGGTTATTAAGCCTTTGTTTTGCTCTTTCAGGAGTGCGAGCGTGAGCGTCAGGCTCACCGTGTTCTGCAGGTCAAGTTCCAAGAGACGGAGGAAACTCTGAGACAGACGGAAGCGCTGCTCACGGTCAGTCTCACGTCACGTCAATAAACTCTCAACTTCACAGGATCAGACGTAGTCAATCTATAGAAGTATGTTGTAGTTTTACTGCAATATTGTCATTTTATATGACGTAAAGTTACTCAGTTATAACTTAACTTATTCTGGAAAATGTACAACTTTGTTGTCGTTACATTTTGAAATTTTTTTCTGTAGAGCAGTGTTTCTCAAATGGGGGTACGTGTCCCTCTAGTGGTACTTAGGAGAGCTGCAGGGGTACGTGTTCCTCTAGGGGTACTTAGGAGGGCTGCATGGGTACGTGTCCCTCTAGGGGTACTTAGGAGGGCTGCATGGGTACGTGTGCCTTTAGGGGTACTTAGGAGGGCTGCACGGGTACGTGTCCCTCTAGTGGTACTTAGGAGGGCTGCAGGGGTATGTGTGCCTTTAGGGGTACTTAGGAGGGCTGCACGGGTACGTGTCCCTCTAGTGGTACTTAGGAGGGCTGCACGGGTACGTGTGCCTTTAGGGGTACTTAGGAGGGCTGCACGGGTACGTGTCCCTCTAGTGGTACTTAGGAGGGCTGCAGGGGTATGTGTGCCTTTAGGGGTACTTAGGAGGGCTGCAGGGGTACGTGTCCCTCTAGGGGTACTTAGGAGGGCTGCATGGGTACGTGTCCCTCTAGGGGTACTTAGGAGGGCTGCATGGGTACGTGTGCCTTTAGGGGTACTTAGGAGGGCTGCACGGGTACGTGTCCCTCTAGTGGTACTTAGGAGGGCTGCAGGGGTATGTGTGCCTTTAGGGGTACTTAGGAGGGCTGCACGGGTACGTGTCCCTCTAGTGGTACTTAGGAGGGCTGCACGGGTACGTGTGCCTTTAGGGGTACTTAGGAGGGCTGCACGGGTACGTGTGCCTTTAGGGGTACTTAGGAGGGCTGCAGGGGTATGTGTGCCTTTAGGGGTACTTAGGAGGGCTGCACGGGTACGTGTCCCTCTAGAGGTACTTAGGAGGGCTGCAGGGGGTACGTGTCCCCCTAGTGGTACTTAGGAGGGCTGCAGGGGTACGTGTCCGTCTAGTGGTACTTAGGAGGGCTGCACGGGTACGTGTCCCTCTAGTGGTACTTAGGAGGGCTGCAGGGGTACGTGTCCCTCTAGAGGTACTTAGGAGGGCTGCACGGGTACGTGTCCCTCTAGGGGTACTTAGGAGGGCTGCACGGGTACGTGTCCCTCTAGAGGTACTTAGGAGGGCTGCACGGGTATGTGTCCCTCTAGGGGTACTTAGGAGGACTGCACGGGTACGTGTCCCTCTAGAGGTACTTAGGAGGGCTGCACGGGTACGTGTCCCTCTAGAGGTACTTAGGAGGGCGCACGGGTACGTGTCCCTCTAGAGGTACTTAGGAGGGCGCACGGGTACGTGTCCCTCTAGAGGTACTTAGGAGGGCGCACGGGTACGTGTCCCTCTAGAGGTACTTAGGAGGACTGCACGGGTACGTGTCCCTCTAGGGGTACTTAGGAGGGCTGCACGGGTACGTGTCCCTCTAGAGGTACTTAGGAGGGCGCACGGGTACGTGTCCCTCTAGAGGTACTTAGGAGGGCTGCACGGGTACGTGTCCCTCTAGAGGTACTTAGGAGGGCTGCATGGGGTACGTGTCCCTCTAGTGGTACTTAGGAGGGCTGCACGGGTACGTGTTCCACTAGGGGTACTTAGGAGGGCTGCACGGGTACGTGTTCCACTAGGGGTACTTAGGAGGGCTGCACGGGTACGTGTTCCACTAGGGGTACTTAGGAGGGCTGCACGGGTACGTGTCCCTCTAGTGGTAATTAGGAGGACTGGCTCGCCTAGTTTTTGTCACTTTTGTCAACGCTTTGGCGCTTTTCTTTACCGGTTTCGCTTTTTTCTTTAATAGCTAACTAACTTTTTCGGGGCTCCAAGCTGTGAGTGAGAAGACTTTATGAGACGCAATAAAACAGTCAAAGATATTTGACTGTTTCGATGAAATAAAAGCTTGTGAATGAAGTAAACATGTCCGGCCCTTAATGGGATTCTTATTTTACAGCGTGGCCCTCTGGGAAGTGGAGTTTGACTCCCCAGCTCTAGGGCTTTTATGAAATGTAATACTTGGATCGTGTTGTAGTCACAGTACCTCCAGAAAAACGTGATTTATGCGATCGCATAATTCAATGCATAATAAGTCTGCATATTTATGCGGGGGGGCGCATTTTTTTCAAATACGCCGCACTTTCGCCGCATAAATTGCCGATTTCCGCGCAAAATATGCGGGGCTTGCATGATTTCATAATCCCCGCATTTTTGTTGCAAAAAAGTCACATATATCTCAGCAGGAAGATGAAAAATGTTGTTTACTTCACACGAGAGCAGCCATTTTCCCCTGTTGCCATGGGAACGTTATGAAGTGACGTAATTTCACCTAGTGAGAACACGGTGTTGGGGGGAATCACTTTGTTTTCTCTTTTTCATCAAACCGCACTTTTTGCAAGTTCCCGCAACTTTTGCAAGTTCCCACAATTTTTGCAAGTTCCCGCAATTTCATTGCATAAAACTGCATAAATATCCCGCATATTCCATCACATTTTTTAAGAAAACGTGCCGCATAATCAAGGATTTTTGCCAGCAACAATCACAAAGAAACTCTGCGTTTTTCTGGAGGGACTGTGTTATTATTATTATTATTATTATTATTATTATTATTATTATTATGTTTTATTGTTTTCATGTTGTGTTCTTCAGACGTCGGAGACAAAACAAACGTTTAGTTAAATCTTGAGTTCAGCCAAACGTCTCGGAGTTCAGTCTGATCTTCTTACTAACTCTGACTCATCTTCATCTCCCTCCATCTCTGTGGGTTTTACTCCTCCTCCTCCTCCTCCTCCTCCTCCTCCTCCTCCTCTTCGTCAGGAGGTGTCTGATCTGCGGATGAAGAGCAGCAGTTATTGTCAGGAGGTTTCTGACCTGCAGGAAGTTCTGCAGTGGAAAGACAAGAAGATGGCGGTACGAGTACGAAACAGTCAATTTCAGACCCCAGATTTAAACGTAAACGCTTCCAACGGAGCGCTGCACCCAACAAAAGAGAGAAAACGGACCTTTAAAGCGGCGCTCTGCAGTGTAGTCCACGTCTCGCGTGTTTCCCGGCTCAGCCGTGACGATGGTGTGAAAAACTCCATCTCTACCTCGTTAGCCGGTTCCTGATCGGCCGTATGTGTGTTTAGTGCCGTGAAGCGATTCGTTAACATGGCGAGACCTGATATAACGCCGTACTTCCTGACGCTGGGGCCGCCGGCTCACCGGCCAAAAGTTGCAAGGGTGGATTACACAGCCATAGTCTAGAAATCTAGACGCACCAGCCAGGGTCGGCTACCGAAACAGACGTAAACGGTAGTAACGAGACCGAATAAGAACGAAAATGTCGGTGCCTGACTTTCCACTACACTGGACAGCAGGTAACATTAGCCTAGCGTTAGCTAGCAGCGTGATTAAACAGGTTAACATGCTGACAGGTAACGTTAGCCTAGCGTTAGCTAGCAGCGTGATTAAACAGGTTAACATGCTGACAGGTAACATTAGCCTAGCGTTAGCTAGCAGCGTGATTAAACAGGTTAACATGCTGACAGGTGACGTTAAACAGTGTAAAGTGTGACTGTACATCAACAGTCTGCTCTGCAGCAGCTGCCGACGTCGGAAAAACACAGACGGTGCATTCACTGAAACTGGTAACCTACAGCCTCGCGGTGCATTCACTGAAACTGGTAACATACAGCCTCGCGGTGCATTCACTGAAACTGGTAACATACAGCCTCGCGGTGCATTCACTGAAACTGGTAACCTACAGCCTTGCGGTGCATTCAAAGTTATTGTAAAATACCCTTTTCCCATCTGATTGTTGTTGTTTTTGTCCAACAGCAATTTACTGGTGAAATAAGTTATTGTGTATTATAAGTTATAGTTACATTACTATTAAATCATTTAATTTTGACCATATGGCCTTAGTAATAAACAATGTGTTGTTAAATGTCACCGACTGTTGTTTAGTCGGCCTATCCTTCTTGTTTCTTCTTCTTTTTTTAAAAACTTTATTAAAAAGTACCGGTTCAGGCCTTACCCTATCGTCTAGCAACTCTCCGTTGGCTTGTGAGCTGGAAAAACCCAATTCTGGTCCGGCCAATCACATCGTGTATAGAGTCGATGGGCGGGGCTTAACATAATGACGGTTCCGCGTGAATTCCCTGCTACTTGAAAACAAAGTAGCGTCGCTCTGGTTGGTTGTAGCGCTGTCCTATTGCGTGCAGAGGGAATTTGAAAGACAACCGTTTGTCCCGCCCCCTCGGATTGAGACCGGCCAATGGGGAGTCACCCAGACCCAACATCTGGATGTGGGTCTGACCCAACATCTGGATGTGGGTCAGACCCAACATCTTTCTGTTTAACTTTCTGTCTTAACATGAACTAATACTTCTGTTTCCTCTCTTTCACTTCTTCACCTTTACTGCCTCCACGTTCCCATCTTCCTCGCCCTCTTTCTCGCCCTCTTCCTCGCCCTGTTCCTCTTCCTCTTCCTCACCCTCTTTCTTGCCCTCTTTCTCACCCTCTTCCTCTTTCTCACCCTCTTCCTCGCCCTCTTCCTCTTTCTTGCCCTCTTCCTCTTTCTCGCCCTCTTCCTCGCCCTGTTCCTCTTCCTCTTCCTCACCCTCTTTCTCACCCTCTTCCTCTTTCTCACCCTCTTTCTCGCCCTCCTTCTCACCCTCTTCCTCTTTCTCACCCTCTTTCTCGCCCTCTTTCTCGCCCTCTTTCTCGCCCTCTTCCTCGCCCTGTTCCTCTTCCTCTTCCTCACCCTCTTTCTCGCCCTCTTTCTCACCCTCTTCCTCTTTCTCACCCTCTTTCTCGCCCTCTTCCTCGCCCTCTTCCTCGCCCTCTTCCTCGCCCTGTTCCTCGCCCTCTTCCTCTTCCTCACCCTCTTTCTCGCCCTCTTTCTCGCCCTCTTCCTCTTTCTCACCCTCTTTCTCGCCCTCCTTCTCACCCTCTTCCTCTTTCTCGCCCTCTTTCTCGCCCTCTTCCTCGCCCTGTTCCTCTTCCTCTTCCTCACCCTCTTTCTCGCCCTCTTTCTCACCCTCTTCCTCTTTCTCACCCTCTTTCTCGCCCTCTTTCTCGCCCTCTTCCTCGCCCTGTTCCTCGCCCTCTTCCTCTTCCTCACCCTCTTTCTCGCCCTCCTTCTCACCCTCTTCCTCTTTCTCGCCCTCTTTCTCGCCCTCTTTCTCGCCCTCTTTCTCGCCCTCTTCCTCGCCCTGTTCCTCTTCCTCTTCCTCACCCTCTTTCTCGCCCTCCTTCTCACCCTCTTCCTCTTTCTCACCCTCTTTCTCGCCCTCTTTCTCGCCCTCTTTCTCGCCCTCTTCCTCGCCCTCTTCCTCGCCCTGTTCCTTGCCCTCTTCCTCTTCCTCACCCTCTTTCTCGCCCTCTTTCTCGCCCTCTTCCTCTTTCTCACCCTCTTTCTCGCCCTCTTCCTCTTCCTCACCCTCTTTCTCGCCTTCTTTCTTGCCCTCTTCCTTGCCCTCTTCCTCGCTCTCTTCCTCGCCCTCTTCCTCGCCCGCCTCTTTCAGGCGTTGGAGAGGCAGAGAGAAATCTCCGACATCGTTCGGATCGAACGCGACCGGCTCAGAGACGAGGTCGTCCGACTCCGAGACTTACTGAAGGTACTCGGGGGGCGAGAAAACGCCCGGCTGTGATGTGTGACATCACACAGAGAAGAAAGTCCTCTCATTGGTTGTTGATGGACGGGTGAATGACGTGATGATTTTTCTCCCTTACAGGAACACGGCGTCGTCGTCGCCGCCGCCGTCGTCTCTCCTGAGGTCTCCACCAACGGGGAGACGGGGCACGGCGAAGCAGAGGATGATGTCAGCGCAGATTCAGCCTCCCGATTGGCTCAGGAAATGTCTCCTGCTGGCAGAGAGAGCATGCTGGGTAAGAAGTGTAGGCTATGTATGTGTGTGTGTGTGTGTGTGAGAGAGTGTATGTGTGTGTGTGTGTGTGTGTGAGAGAGAGAGTGTATGAGTGTGTGTGTGAGACAACAACAGATTTAATCAAAACGAACAATAACCATTTTGTCACATTTTGGAATAATCTCCATGTCTGAATGTTTAACAAACGCATGATGCCACTTACACAATATACACAATACTTCTTTGTTTCATTTTCTGATGAACATTCGGTGACGTCTTGTCCAGGTTGGATGTTTTAACCCTCTGAGGACCAAAGACGCTCCGGCGTGTCCAAGCGATGTACGACCAAACGTTGACTCGAAAAGAGATATTACAACATTTCATTTCAGACATTTATTTACTATTTGAATAATTTTTAACCCTAAAGACTTTGGTAAACTCATTTACAGCATCACACACACACAGACACACACACACACACAGACTCACACACAGACACACAGACTCACACACAGACACACAGACTCACACACACACACACAGACTCACACACACACACAGACTCACACACACACACAGACTCACACACAGACTCACACACACACACACAAACACACACTCACACACACACACACACACACACACACAGACTCACACACACAGACTCACACACACACACAGACTCACACAGACACACACACAGACTCACACAGACACACAGACACACACACAGACTCACACACACACACACACACACACACACACAGACTCACACACACACACACACACACACACACAGACACACAGACACACACACACACACTCACACAGACAGACTCACACTCATACACTCACACACAGACACACACACACACACACACATCTTAAGTTAAGTTTTGTTTTCAAAAAGAGATTTGAGGAATTTCAAAAAGCAAACATCAACATTTTCAGCTTTAGCGCCAAGTTATCTCTTCACTCGTCGCTCCGGGACAGATTTGGGCGCCACGTTACGGAAAGCTGAGTTTGTTCTGATATGAAACACACGGGTCAGTTTTATAGAAATACCCTAAAAAGATAAATTTAAGAAGATGTGTGAATATCCCGTTAGACCTCAGTGGGTTAAAATGTAGCATCCACCGTCCAACACAGCAGCAGCATCCTGAAGATTGAAACTCTCCTTTAATTCTTTAATTCTTCTGTGATCAAGACGTTCGTCGTCGGTTCGGGCTAATTCCCAACATCTTTACCGTTCAGTTCTCCGTTTGGTCGTCCAATCTTTTCTTAATGATCTTTCAGGGAAAGTTCGGAAGCGGCAGCCAGCAGAGGGCAGCGAACTCCCGCAGGACGACATGAAGTACGACCGCTGTTCCCAGTCTCGTAACGCAATATCCACCGGCGACCAAACTAAAATGGAAGCTTTAAAACAAGCGAAGGGGTTCGATGAACGGGCCAGAGAACGAACCGAAAAACACAACCCACACAGAAACAAGAACGCAAGGAAACTACCAAGAAACAAAGAAAGTGAAAAGGATCCAACCAAGAAGTTTCACATCAGACGCAAAGGAAAAACTTTGTTTAGAAATAAAGGAATTACAAAACAACCAATGCAATATGAGCTACGAACGTGTGAGCCGAAATCTTCCGTCGCCCGATTTATTGTTGTGACTCAAGATAATTCCTCCGAATGTTCCTCCGAACCTTCCAAATGTTCCTCCGAACATTCCAAACGTTCCAAATGTTCCTCCGAACATTCCAAATGTTCCTCCCAACATTCCGAATGTTCCTCTGAACATTCCGAATGTTCCGAATGTTCCTCCGAACGTCCTGAATGTAACGACCAGACGGAAACATCCAAGTCGTCAATTAAATTTGTCCCAGTTGAGATGTGGAAGGACTGGAGTGTTTTGAAAAAGAAGATTCGAAGCATGCTGAAAGGGTTTGTTGAAAAACGGAGTCGTGCAGCTAAAATCTCAAGAAAATTCCCGGATGTCTCAGAATCTGTTGATCGATGGATTTCAGATTTCGAGGACTTTGCTGCGGAGGGTGACGTGCCTTTGAGGGACTTAACAGAAGGAAGTAAAAGAACAGAAGATCCTGACAGTGTGGAGCAGAGCGCTGCTGGATATTCGACAATAGCTAAAGACCGTTCAGTCTCAGAAATGTTGGAAGTAGCATCTCTGGAGGTACATCCTCAAACTTATCCAAGGAAAGTTCGTGAAGACGTTCAGGAACCTCAAGCAAGTGATGACCAAGACGCAACAGGAAGTACCTCAGGAGGCATGCCTAGAATATATAACGTCACGGTGAAAGTCACGGAGTCTTCTCCAGAAGAAATGCCCGCAGCGAACTCAGGTGACGTAGAAGACGAAAAGCAAAATGAGAGCAATCCAACGGTGATGAGCTGGACTGAGGAAATAGTTTTTGTTGAATTTTACTTTGCAGAACCTGCAAGACCCGAACGTGTTCCTGTTGAAGAAGTTTTTGAGACGCAAATCAGTAGACATTCAACGGTCAGAAGGCTTTTAGAAATGACTGCAGATGAAATCAAGGCGATGGCGGTTCCAGAGCTGTTGTTGATGGACCTACAGGAAGGGATCATTGTTGAGGATCAATGTATTTTCGAGTCAAAAGGATCGACTACTGAGGATCAGGAGGAGCTGTCGGTCGGAGACATGGACAGCTGCGAAGAGGTCAACGAGGAGGCGGCGGCACAGCAACCAGCAACGCAACGACAACCAGCGGTCGAGGTGGTCGTTGGAGACGTTTCAGTGGCGGGAAAACACCCGAGTAAAAGGAGAGGATTCGGTTTGCGCAGCAGGAAATACGAACACAAAACTGACTGCAAGATTTCATAGATTAACAAAAAACAGACTGAAATCTGAAAAAGAGCTGCAAAGATTTTAGATCAATCGGTTAGTTGTCAACTACTAAGTTGAGTTTGAGTCAGTTTCTAAGAAAAAAAGTCTCTGATTCCAGCTTGTTAATGTGAATATGTTCTAGTTTCTTCACTCCTCTGTTACAGTAAACCCATTACTTTTACATTGTCGACAAAACATTTGAGGACATTGAGAAAGATTTCTACCTGCCTACCTGCCCGCTCTCCTCTCATTGAAAATTAATTACGAGGAGCGACAGTCGCTCCCCGTGTGAAAAGACCTTCAGTTGTCTGGTGATTGTTGGAGTTCACTCCTCCATTCTTGAACTCTTGTCTTTCATAAAACCAATATATTTTCTTTTAAAACGCTTCCAATAAAGCAGAAATCTCACCATTGTGTTGGGTGTCTCAGCTAGTTTTTGAATTCTGGGGCAGAAAGCTCGACCTTACAGCTTTTATTTCCCGTTTTCTGTGGTCGAAAACATCCATCTGCTACAATTATTGGTTAGAACTGTCGTGCAAATATGATTCACAATAGATTTAATCATAAAAGGAAATCGGTCTTCACTAGGGTTGGGTATCATTTGGGTGTTTTCCAATACCGGTGCTAAAACTATACTTTTAAAACGGTGCCGGTGCCTAAACCGTTACTTAAAAAAAAATAGGGGAATAGGGTATTTTACAATAACTTTGAATGCACCACGAGGCTTACTAGTTTCAAGTGAATGCACCGTTTGTATTGTTTTTGCGACAAAGGCAGCTGCACACTGCTTAACGTCCCGCTGTTGGAATCCTCTGCAGTGAAAGAAATACAGTCACACTTTACAGCTTTTAGCTGTCAGCATTTTAACTGTGTTTAATCCAGCGGCTAGCTAACTGTAGGCTAATGCTAACGGTAGGCTAACATTACCTGTTGCCAAGTGAAGTGTCAACTAGCGTCACATGCAGCGATGTTTCTGTTGCCTCTAACGTCTGATTCAGAGCACCAGAGAGCAGCGCAGACATTTAAGTGGCACTGAAATGAGGCACCGAAATCTGCGTTGCGATTCGGTAGATGCCGGTCGTTTATTAGCATCGGGTCTCGGTACCAACCCTAGTCTTCACTGAAACAAAACCAATTCTGGTTTCCGTAGGTTGTCTTGCAGCCATGTTGATTTAATTTCCTGTATAGTTATTATTTTATTTACATTTTGTATTATCAGTATGTGTCCAATTCTTTGAGATTTTCTTGCCAGTGATATCACAACACTTTACAGGGGGTAAGAAACTGTCATTATTACCTCATTTATGATTTAATTTAGTATTTTCTTTGATTAATAATTTATTTTTGTGAGTCCCTGTTATGTGATTAATGGGAAACAATTGCGTGTTTACAACTCAATCCATAATTATTCGGGGGGAAATAATTGGGAGAAAATGTTGTTTGTTTCTGTCAATAATTCCTTTTATATTAGTTTAACTCTGAATGTAATATGTGTGTGTGTAATTAACCATCTAAACTGTCCAACATGAAGCTTTAATATGTATTTTTTTGCCACTAGGGAGCAAATAAACCCCAAATTAAACCACAACAACCATAAAGTACTTTATAAAGTAGTAATCATGCCAAACATGTTGGCAAAAAGCTGCCTAACATGATCAACAGTCAGCAGTTTAAAAAAACAAGTGTGTGTGTGTGTGTGTGTGTGTGCACCCTGGTTACTGCTGTGCATGTAAACGCACTGACTGTTAATATAATTACTTGTGGGGTTCCTCAGGGTTCTATTCTCGGTCCTCTTATATTTCCAATTTGTTAAAGATACATGAATTGTTTTTTGGCTTGTTTTTTTGGCCACACATCAGAAAGACGGCAAATCTTTACCTTCTGGAGCTTCTGTTCTCATTATTGTTTTATTAAAATAAGAAAATCATGCACTTATTTTAACCCTGAATACTTTACCATTTGTTTCTGATGTTCATCTTGTGCTCCAGATAATTTAAAGTTATCTCTTCTGTTGTGTTTCAGAGCTCCGGCTGAAGAAACTGTTTGAGGAAAGAGAGAGTTTACAGGACCAGGTGATGTTTGCTTTTGTTCTACACACTTAGGATTAAATTTAAATTAGGGTTGCCAATCAATTAGTTAAGTCGCGATAAATCTCACACATTTTTTATCTGTTCTAAATGTACTTTAAAAATAGGGCTGGGTACCGAATTCAATACGTTTTAGGCACCGATCGAAAAGCCTTGTTATTTAACACCCAATTTCAATATCTAAGGAGTATATCTCATCAGCGCCAGGGAACCAATCAGCACGCAGCACGCTTCTACCAAGCTCTAATAATGTTTGTGATTGGCTGTCTAACGTTACACGTTGTACAGACACGCAGGAAAAACTCTACGTTACAGAGTTGGGACTCAGGTAGTAGGTACTGGAATACTTTCAGCTAGCAGATAGTGAGGAGATGTTTTTTACAGTGTGTTCAGGGGACAGGCAGATAGTGAGATGTTTTTTACAGTGTGTTCAGGGGACAGGCAGATAGTGAGATGTTTTTTACAGTGTGTTCAGGGGACAGGCAGTTAATGAGATGTTTTTTACAGTGTGTTCAGGGGACAGGCAGCTAGCAGATAGTGAGGAGATGTTTTTTACAGTGTGTTCAGGAGACAGGCAGCTAGCAGATAGTGAGGAGATGTTTTTTACAGTGTGTTCAGGGGACAGGCAGATAGTGAGATGTTTTTTACAGTGTGTTCAGGGGACAGGCAGCTAGCAGATAGTGAGGAGATGTTTTTTTACAGTGTATTCAGGGGACAGGCAGCTAGCAGATAGTGAGGAGATGTTTTTTACAGTGTGTTCAGGGGACAGGCAGCTAGCAGATAGTGAGGAGATGTTTTTACAGTGTGTTCAGGGGACAGGCAGCTAGCAGATAGTGAGGAGATGTTTTTACAGTGTGTTCAGGGGACAGGCAGCTAGCAGATAGTGAGGAGATGTTTTTTACAGTGTGTTCAGGGGACAGGCAGCTAGCAGATAGTGAGATGTTTTTTACAGTGTGTTCAGGGGACAGGCAGCTAGCAGATAGTGAGGAGATGTTTTTTTACAGTGTGTTCAGGGGACAGGCAGCTAGCAGATAGTGAGGAGATGTTTTTTACAGTGTGTTCAGGGGACAGGCAGCTAGCAGATAGTGAGGAGATGTTTTTACAGTGTGTTCAGGGGACAGGCAGCTAGCAGATAGTGAGGAGATGTTTTTTACAGTGTGTTCAGGGGACAGGCAGCTAGCAGATAGTGAGATGTTTTTTACAGTGTGTTCAGGGGACAGGCAGCTAGCAGATAGTGAGGAGATGTTTTTACAGTGTGTTCAGGGGACAGGCAGCTAGCAGATAGTGAGGAGATGTTTTTTACAGTGTGTTCAGGGGACAGGCAGCTAGCAGATAGTGAGATGTTTTTTACAGTGTGTTCAGGGGACAGGCAGCTAGCAGATAGTGAGGAGATGTTTGCTGTATGTGACAAAAAATGTTGTAGCCTAAAAAACGCGTGACATCGCTTAGAGCACCTTTTAAATTTATAGCATTTGAAAAAACAAAAAAATGATAAAAGAACATAAAAAACAAAGAATGTAAGAAAAAAAATAGCGGCAAAAAAAAAAAAGTTGCATAGTAGACGGGAAGACGAGTATTTAATGCTCAAGTGGTATTTGTATTTGAGACTGGACGTACTCCTGTAACTCAGTTTACAGATCAACAGTACATGCAAATAACGTTAGTCTTGTGTAGCGGCCAAATCACAGAACGCATGTGCGTCAAAAGAACATAATCTGTCTAGTTATTATTATTATTATTATTATTATTATTATTATTATTATCTTTTTATTGTCTTTTTATTGGGGTTTCAGAGAGACCTACTGCTGCTTGGGTACAAATTCTTGTTCAGAGTACAGGATAAATGGCCACGAGACTTTAAAATACTTGTGAAAACCTCTTGTAGTGTACTTAAGGTCGGGGTTAGTTAGATCTCCACTGTAACAAGATTAGTTTCTGCGCTAATAATTAGGAAAATGTAAGTGCATCAGCATGTTAGTGAAGCTCCCGAGGTGCTACCCCGAAGTATTGCAGTTGCTGTATTTGGTTGTATAAATACAGAAGAATAGGTCTCAAACATGGCCACCCGATCACAGTTTGTTTTGTGTTTGTGTTTGTGTGCAGGTGAGGCTGTTGAAGTCTCAGCTGGATCAGAGACAGAAGAACGGGACAGACGGAGTCCAGGATCCAGAGGGGGGCGGTCAGGAGAACGGGATGGACTCTCATCTTCTAGAGCTGCAGAGTGAGAACCACAGAAATAAAACGGATAGAAAAATTAAAATCGGCGTATCAGAGCGGTCGGAGCAGCAGCCATTTATATGCCGCTGGGTCTAACGTCAGCGGCGGTCTCGTGGTCTTTGTTGATCCGCTTTCTTTGTCGCTGAAGTATTGTGTTTTAGGTCTAGGTTCTAGGTTTCCTGTGTCCATGTAACGCTACCTCTGATGCTCAGTGAAATACTCCCGCTAGTCCAAATATAATCCGCTGTACATGTACGGAATATTATATATTATATATATCAGTGACGCTTTTATTCAATTTGAAAACATTTATTTACATTGCAAGTCATTTAGTTACTCTACATTTCGTTATGTGATGGGTTACAAAAAAGTGATGAAAAAAGTGACGAAAAAAGTGACAAAAACATTGAGAAAAATTACAAAAAAATTGATGAAAAAAGTGAAATAACATTGAAAAAAGTGACGCTTTTATTCAATTTGAATACATTTATTTACATTGCAAGTCATTTAGTTACTCTACATTTCGTTATGTGATGATATAGAAATGAAATTTCATCCATTATGGTGCAAAAAATGTCTTAAAAAGTCGAATATTTGATACGGTGAAACCTGCAGAAACGCTGTTTTTGACATCTTTGCCTCAAACTTCTTCTTCTTATTTTCACCCTTTTGTCTTTACTTCATCTTCGTCACAACCTTTTTCATAGTCTTTTCAATTTCAATTTTATTTGTAAGGGACAATGTGCAATTAAAGCATAAATGTAACCATTTGATGCATTGCACCAGCGTTAGCCTTATAGGCTAATTTACATCTGTAGTCCCACAAGAAGCACAAATACAAATACAACATATTTAAAAGCCAAACATCGCTCAATAAGTAACCAAAAACATTTTTTCAATGTTTTGTCACTGTTTTCGTCACTTTTTTCGTACATTTTTTTCAATGTTTTTGTCATTGTTATCGTCACTTTTTTCAATGTTTTCGTCACTTTTTTTTCGTAATTCTTTTCAATATTCAATATTATATAATATATAATATATATTTTTGTCACTTATCGTAATTTTTTCGTACATTTTTCCAATGTTTTCATCACTTTTTTTCAATGTTATATCACTTTTTTCGTCACTTTTTTGTAATTTTTCGTCACTTTTTTCGTCACTTTTTTCGTCACTTTTTTCATAAATTCTTTCAATATTTTAGTCACTTTTTTGTCACTTTTTTTGGTACATTTTTCCAATGTTTCCGTCAGTGTTTTTGTCACTTTTTTCAATGTTTTTTCACTTTTTTGTAAATTTTTTCGTAAATATTTTTCAATATTTTTTTCTATATTTTTGTCACTTTTTCGTCATTTTTTTCGTCACATTTTTCCAATGTTTTCGTCACTTTTCGTCACTTTTTTCAATGTTTTTGTCACTCTTTTCGTCACTTTTTTCAATGTTTTTGTCACTCTTTTCGTCACTTTTTTCGTACATTTTTCCATGTTTTCGTCACTTTTTTCAATGGTTTTGTCACTTTTTCGTCACTTTTTTGTACATTTTTCCAATGTTTTCGTCACTTTTTTCGTACATTTTTTCAATATTTTAGTCACTTTTTCGTCACTTTTTTCGTACATTTTTCCAACATCTTTTTCGTCAGTGTTTTCATCACTTTTTTCAATATTTTTATAACTTTTTCGTCACTTTTTTCGTCACTTTTTTCGTCACTTTTTTCGTAGATTTTTCCAATGTTTTCGTCACTTTTCGTCACTTTTTTCGTACATTTTTTCAATATTTTAGTCACTTTTTCGTCACTTTTTTCGTACATTTTTCCAACATCTTTTTCGTCAGTGTTTTCATCACTTTTTTCAATATTTTTATAACTTTTTCGTCACTTTTTTCGTCACTTTTTTCGTCACTTTTTTCGTAGATTTTTCCAATGTTTTCGTCACTTTTCGTCACTTTTTTCGTACATTTTTTCAATATTTTAGTCACTTTTTCCATCACTTTTTCCAAATATTTTATATTTTATTTTATATTTTAATGTCTTTGTGTCATGTATCATCCCTTTTTCTCTGCTTCCTCCTCTTTTCTTCGTGCCATCATCGAATGAGAACATTACAACATCTGACTTGCAGATAATGTCTCCACCAGTCGACGTTAGTATCGACAGAAAAGCTTATAAACTACTGTATTTACTTTACTTTGATGACCGTGTTGTTTTCTTACTTCAGGAGACGCCAACAGACAAATCAGCGACCTCAAGTTCAAACTGGTGAAATCTGAACAGGAAGTCACGACTCTGGAGCAAAACGTAAGTCTCGACGTGTTCGTGCTTCACGCCGTAATTTGGTTCAACGCCACGTAAAGAAAACAGTATCATCAGCATTTAGAGGCATTTTTCATTCAGTTTAATGACACATGTTCTTACACACACACACACACACACACACACACACACACACACACACACACACACACACTCACACACAGACACACACACACACACACTCACACACAGACACAGAGACACACACACACACACACACACTGTCATTAAACTGAAAGTCCTCTCTGATTGAGTTTAATGAGAAACGTTGTTATTATGTGACTCAGGTGATCCGTCTGGAAGGTCAGGTGACTCGATACAAGTCGGCGTCTGAAAACAGCGAGAAGATGGAAGACGAGCTGAAAGTGGAGAAGAGGAAACTTCAGAGAGACGTGAGACATCTTTAACTTACGCTTTTATTATTTGTTGTGTTATAGTGTGTTGTAGTGTAATTTCTTTTACATTTTGTTTACCTTTTTTTTGGTTTTCATTCAATGTTTTGTCATTTTTTGTCCATTTTTTTTGTCACTTTATTGTTGTTTTTTGTCACTTTTTTGTCACATTTGTCACTTTTTTGTTGTTTTTTTTGTCACTTTTTTGTTGTTTTTTGTCACTTTTTTGTCACATTTGTCACTTTTTTGTAGTTTTTTTTGTCACTTTTTTGTAGTTTTTTGTTACTTTTTCACTTTTTTGTTGTTTTTTGTCACTTTTTTCTCACTTTTTGTCATTTTTGTCACTTTTTTATTGTTTTTTTCACTTTTTTGTTGTCACTTTTTTATTGTTTTTTTCACTTTTTTGTTGTCACTTTTTTGATGTTTTGTTTGTTTTTTGATGTGTTTTTTGTCCCATTTGTCACTTTTTTGTAGGTTTTTTTGTCACTTTTTTGTAGTTTTTTGTTACTTTTTTGTTACTTTTTCACTTTTTTGTTGTCTTTTGTCCGGTTTTTGTCATTTTTTTGTCACTTTTTTCGTAATTTTTTTGTCACTTTTTTTAGTTTTTTGTCACTTTTTTTATTGTTTTTGTCACTTTTTTTCTCACTTTTTTGATGTTTTGTTTGTTTTTTGATGTGTTTTTTCATTTCTTTGTCACTTTTCCAATCAAAAAAATAATTAGTTTAAGGGCCAGTAAACATGACTTTGTGCAAGTAGAATGTTCTTTCAGTCGAGTGAATTCATTGAACCCTGATTACGATCTCTGTGGATGTTAAAGTATATTTTCCGTGTCTCCAGCTGCGCGCGGCTCTGGACCGCATAGAAGAGCTGGAGATCAGCAACACGCACCTGTCCAAACGTCTGGAGAAGATGAAGGCCAACCGTAACGCCCTGCTGGCCCAGCAGTGACGCCACGTCTTCATCTCCGCCTCAGAGAGACAATCAGCGCTCGTTTTCCCTCTGCATGCAGCGCCACCCGGGTGGAGTTAACCTGAGCGGAAAACAAACCAAAAACAGGCATCCGCCGGTCAATCACGGAGACGTTTAAACCGTCTGTAATGTAGCTCTGACGATCCCGGTGCCATGAACGCAGCTTACACACAGCGACCCGTCATGGGTGGAGTTTACCACAAACACTCGATTCTTTTCACTCTTTATTTATTTAGTGTCAAAAGGGGGCCGCTGACCGACTCAAATTATTATTCTGAGTGTCTGACAACATTATGGGATGGATCCCTACAGAGATAGACCTTTTAAATCCTCTTTGAGACCTTTCTGTTTAACCAGAAACAGCTCTGAAGTCGCTAGCGCTAAACCAACCAGAGTCCATGTAAATAATCACTACTTTTAGCGTGTATAGAGCCAACGTATTGTCACATGTAAATCAGTAAACTGTGTGTTTATTTCAACGTAAACTAGAGTTGTGATGGTTGGAAAAGTGGAAAGACGACCTAAAGACGGCTTTTCATAGTTTTATTTTGTTTCTGTCCACTTTAAATGAAGTGTGTTTTACGATGATAAAATCACTGATTATGTACATGGAGTCTGGCTCTATACACGCTAAAAGTAGTGATTATTTACATGGAATCTGGCTCTATACACACTAAAAGTAGTGATTATTTACATGGAGTCTGGCTCTATACACGCTAAAAGTCCTGATTATTTACATGGAGTCTGGCTCTATACACGCTAAAAGTCCTGATTATTTACATGGAGTCTGGCTCTATACACGCTAAAATTAGTGATTATTTACATGGAGTCTGGCTCTATACACGCTAAAAGTAGTGATTATTTACATGGAGTCTGGCTCTATACACGCTAAAAGTCGTGATTATTTACATGGAGTCTGGCTCTATACACGCTAAAAGTAGTGATTATTTACATGGAGTCTGGCACTATACACGCTAAAAGTAGTGATTATTTACATGGAGTCTGGCTCTATACACGCTAAAAGTCCTGATTATTTACATGGAGTCTGGCTCTATACACGCTAAAAGTAGTGATTATTTACATGGAGTCTGGCTCTATACACGCTAAAAGTAGTGATTATTTACATGGAGTCTGGCTCTATACACGCTAAAAGTAGTGATTATTTACATGGAGTCTGGCTCTATACACGCTAAAAGTAGTGATTATTTACATGGAGTCTGGCTCTATACACGCTAAAAGTCCTGATTATTTACATGGAGTCTGGCTCTATACACGCTAAAAGTCCTGATTATTTACATGGAGTCTGGCACTATACACGCTAAAAGTAGTGATTATTTACATGGAGTCTGGTGTAGTTTGGTGATGGTGATTTCGGGGCTGTTTCATGTTAAACTAAAAGGATCTTACTCTTTAACTAAAAGGTCTATCTCTGTAGGGATCCATCCCATAATGTTGTCAGACACGTAGAATAATAATCTGAGTCTGTCGGCGGCAACAACCACATCCTTATTTTAGGAAAACGGGAGCAAACAAGATGCATTTTTATATGTTAAAATCTAAAGAGAAATGTAGTTCTGCAGATATTATTATTCACTTCATTTGAACCGAATACTATTTCCGAGCTGCCGATCAGCTGGAATCGTTCTCCAGATGTTACGCGTCACAAATATAAATACACAAGTCTGGAATATCGTCTGAGTCCGAGATCCCGAACCGGACTGTTTAAAGTCAATATAATTCTCCGTCTCCGTGGCGAAGTCTTTACGCTGTCCGTGCATCTCGTCCCGTTGTGGTAAACTCCACCCGGGACCGGGTCAGACCCAGACCTCAAAGACCCAGCCAGACCGGGTCAGACCCAGACCTCAAAGACCCGCCAGACCGGGTCAGACCCAGACCTCAAAGACCCACCAGACCGGATCAGACCCAGACCTTAAAGACCAGCCAGACCGGATTAGACCCAGACCTCAAAGACCAGCCAGACCGGGTCAGACCCAGACCTCAAAGACCCGCCAGACCGGATCAGACCCAGACCTCAAAGACCCGCCAGACCGGATCAGACCCAGACCGGCAGCAGCCCAGTTTGTAACTTTATTTCTGTGGTTTTAGTTTTCGTCTTTCTTAATTATTTTTTTTAGGTTTTCACGGGGAAAAGCACTTGTTGATGATTGTTTTTAGTGTTAAGTTTGGGGGGGCTGGATGGTGAGAGACCTGTTTGTCCTCGGGTGAAATTTGACCCATTTTCAAAAAGTTTCTATATCAGAAATTTGGGTTTCTTTCAACAAAAATGTCCCCAAAAAAAACAAAAACCTGGATGGTTCCGTAACGAATTGATGAAAAAACGTTGAAGTGACTAAAATGTTGGAAAAAAAAAACACAAAAACTTCAAATAAAGCGCAAAAAAGGGACAAAAACATCAAGAAAAGGGACAAAAGTGTCGAAAACTACGACCAAAATGTTGAAAAAGAAGTTTTATTTTTTAATTTTGACCCAGAAAAAACGAAGTTGCACGTTCGACGGACAGATTAACATATTTATTCACGATTAATCGCGTTATTGATTGTCCTGTTAACTCGCGTTTAATCTCACATGTTTTATCCGTTTTCAGAGGGATTGTTTCGTGGTGTTTGAGACTGTTAAGGACTCCTGTTTCTGCTATAGTCCCTCCAGAAAAACCTGATTATGCGATCGCATAATTCAATGCATAATCAGCCAAAGTCCGCATATTTATGCGGGGGGGGTGCGCATTTTTTTCAAATACGCCGCACTTTCGCCACATAAATTGCCGATTTCCGCGCAAAATATGCGGGGCTTGCATGATTTCATAATCTCCGCATTTTCGTTGCAAAAAAGTCACATATATCTCAGCAGGAAGGTGAAAAATGTTGTTTACTTCACACGAGAGCAGCCATTTTCCCCTGTTGCCATGGGAACGTTATGAAGTGACGTAATTTCTCCTAGTGATTTGGGGGAATCACTTTTTTTCTCTTTTTCATCAAACTTCAGTTTTTGCAAGTTCCCGCAATTTCATCGCATAACAATGGCATAAATATCCCACATATTCCATCACATTTTTTAAGAAAACGTGCCGCATAATCAAGGATTTGTGCCCGCAACAATCACAATAAAACTCCGCGTTTTTCTGAAGGGACCATAGACTCCCATTCATTTAGCCGTCTAGCTCCATAGACTCCCATTCATTTAGCCGTCTAGCTCCATAGACTCCCATTCATTTAGCCGTCTAGCTCCATAGACTCCCATTCATTTAGCCATCTAGCTCCATAGACTCCCATTCATTTAGCCGTCTAGCTCCATAGACTCCCATTTATTTAGCCGTCTAGCTCCATAGACTCCCATTCATTTAGCCGTCTAGCTCCATAGACTCCCATTCATTTAGCCGTCTAGCTCCATAGACTCCCATTCATTTAGCCGTCTAGCTCCATAGACTCCCATTCATTTAGCCGTCTAGCTCCATAGACTCCCATTCATTTAGCCGTCTAGCTCCATAGACTCCCATTCATTTAGCTGTCTAGCTCCATAGACTCCCATTCATTTTGCACTGGACCGTGATCGCCCCCCAGTGGAACTCTGGTGGAACTGCAACCAAAGTCGGTACAATGGGGCTGAATGGGGAGTGGAACGGCTTTCCGTAGACGGGCTTTGATATATCTCAGCAGGAAGTTGAAAAATGTTGCGTTTACTTCACACAAGAGCAGCCATTTTCCCCTGTTGCCATGGAAACGTTATGAAGTGACGTCATTTCGCCTAGTGAGAACACGTGTTGGGGGGGAATCACTTTGTTTCCTTTTTCATCAAACCGCAGTTTTTGGAAGTTCCCGCAATTTCATCGCATTTTTTAAGAAAACGTGCCGCATAATCAAGGACTTTTGCCCACAACAATCACAAAAAAACGCCGCGTTTTTCTGGAGGGACTGATTAGCCATCCACGACGTACCTGCTGCGTCGCTTCCTGATTTTACAAACTACGGCGCGCCCCGAGGCCCAAATCACAGAACGCACGCGCGTCAAAAAAGTCCCGTAAACTCTTCATCGTGGCGTATAGAAACTCCATCCAGCCCTCGCCGTCATGTAGGGGATCAGGTGACATAAAGGGGGCGGAGCCACGTCTGTATATATGTGTGTGTGTGTGTGTGTATACTGTATATAGAGCAGGTGAGACGCACCTGAATCAGGAATATTCTTCATAATCTCGTCATGGCACTCGGGATGTAAAACCACCAGCTTGTAAATGTCTGAATAATCACGAGTCATCGCTGAATGAATGAATGAACGTGTGAAGAGTTTGGGGGCCCTGTACACTCTCAGAAATAAAGGTACAGTGAGGGTAAAATTAAGTACTATAAGGTGCAAATTTCACAAATGTGCCAGCAATGGTACAAACGTGTCTCCCAGCTGAGTACCAAAAAGTACCTTTCCAATGAAAAGGGTACACAATGAAATACGCATGGAGAAAGGTACATACAGGTACCCCCCTTTTGAAAAGGTACATGGTCACATATTAAGGTATAGTTAAGGTACAACATTCGCAAATGTACCATTAAAGGTCCTATCGTGTTCCCATGGGGTACTGAGAAGTACCTTTCGGGTACAAATCCTGTAAGGTACAAAGAAGTACCTTATTCAAGTCAAAGGGTACACTTCCTGTCGGGTACTAAGAAGTACCTTTCGGGTACAAATCCTGTAGGGTACAAAGAAGTACCTTATTCAAGTCAAAGGGTACACTTCCTGTAGGGTACTAAGAAGTACCTTTCGGGTACAAATCCTGTAGGGTACAAAGAAATACCTTATTCAAGTCAAAGGGTACACTTCCTGTAGGGTACTAAGAAGTACCTTTCGGGTACAAATCCTGTAAGGTACAAAGAAGTACCTTATTCAAGTCAAAGGGTACACTTCCTGTCGGGTACTAAGAAGTACCTTTCGGGTACAAATCCTGTAGGGTACAAAGAAGTACCTTATTCAAGTCAAAGGGTACACTTCCTGTCGGGTACTAAGAAGTAAGTGACAGGGTACACGATCCTCTCACAACATGTTAGTCCTACAGCATTTAGGTCCATTATTGGGGTACACATTTGCTCCCAAAGGGTACAAACTGTAAGAGAACAAGTATGTACCCTCGTAAAGGGGTACAACTGGTGTACCTTCGAGGGTACCGCCCCAGTGACGAGCTGTTGGACCCCTTAAGGTGCAGATTTTGCACATTATTTCTGACGGTGTATGACCTACGTTAAGTTATTTATTTAACTTTTAAGCTCGCGTTGACTTTATTTGACGCATCCAATCAGACGAGATGTGAAGACCTCGTGCTGACTCATTTCTTCATCTTCAGGCTAACAGGAAGTGCGTCGGCATCATCTCCTCCGTGTTCCAGACGCTTTGGGGCGGGTTGGTTTATCTCGGCTGAGGTGTCAGTGCTGTGCAATATTTCCATCCATGTGAGGACAACTGTCACGTATCTTATTGTGTCCTATTGATTAGGATGTCGGGATGTGTCCGTGTGTGTGTGTGTATATATATGTATATCGGTATGTGAACTGATGGCGGCGTGCGTCAGCGGGGCGAAGGTGTTTGAGAAACACGATATTAAACTCATGCAACATCTCAGTTTTTACTTGTGTCGAGACTCTTTGTTTGATTAAAAACAAATGCACTAAAGTTAGATATTCACATGTAGGATAATGGTCAAGGTGTGTGTGTGTGTGTGTGTGTGTGTGTGTGTGTGTGTGTGTGTGTGTGTGTGTGTGTGTGTGTGTGTGTGTGTGTGTGTGTGTGTGTGTGTGTGTGTGTGTGTGTGTGTGTGTGTGTGTGTGTGTCTCTGTGTGTGTGTGTGTGTATGTGTGTGTCTCTCTGTGTGTATGTGTGTGTGTAACTATACAGCAGAACATGAAAAACTACCAATATGCTCTTTTTTTTAGTAAAAACTATTTGCACGTCCATTAAGTTGTATGCTAACGAAATTAGTTTTTGTTTAAATTACGTAGTAGTCATATTTTTCTGTCCTGTTACGGTCATTATTTCAGAATATCAACAACAACAACAACAAAGGTCCTCGAAGAGCAAGCGTCAGCACCATTAGAGGTCAGCACAGGAAAAAAGGGGCGGGACTTCCGTTCTCTTCCGGATGGTGCCTTCGAATCAAAATGGCGCGATGTCTGACTGGCGCGGGAGAGTCAGGCTCTAACCGTCGCTGTGTGGAAGGATTACGGTCTTCGTCGCTAGTTTCGGTAGCAGCGTTAATGTTAACGTTAACGTTAACGTCGTATCAAGTCGGATTTAAACAAAAACACGAACAAGGAGCCGTTGAACAGACCGAGGAGCGGACATCGGGACCAACGGCTGCAGGTACAACCGTTGATTAACACAAAGCTGATGTACTGGCGGGAGCCTTCACTCTGCTGTATTTATTTACATTTAAAATCATTTCTTTAATCACAACACAGGTGGAAAAATAACATTTGATTCTGGTACTTTTTATTTGCTCAGATTAATTAAATCGGATACAAAAAAAATATTTTATCTCCTTGATTTTTTTTTTTTTTGTGAAAATGCTGATTAAAAAGTTTTTTTAAGGCTGGAATCAAGCCAAACGGCTACAAGATGGATCGTGACCATAAAACATTTGATTCGGCTCAAAAAGATATTTTGAAAAGGGCCAAAAAAAAAAAAAAAAAAGTTAAATGAACAAACTGTACATGGATGTCAGTTAGTAGCTAGCTGGCTAGCTAGCTGTTAGCAGGCTTCCGTAAACATTTTAACGGTAACGGCAGCTCCGCAAATCAGAGATGTCGCTGTAACGTTTGGGATTGTGGGTAATGTAGTATTTCTCAATGACAGCAGTAGCTTTGTAGTAGCTAGTATTGTAGCTCCCAGTGGTGTGTGCCGTTGGAGGATGTGGGGTTCAGCCCGCCCTCCCCTCTCTTGTGTCCGGCTGGCAGCATCCCCCCCCCCGTGGGACCGTCTTCTCTCCGCGGACACTCCGCAGGATCTCCCCGCTCACCGCGCTCTTATCTCGGCTTCACTTTGCGCCTTCAGCCGCTCGGACGTCTGAACATTCCACTCGGGTCCACTCGGGTTTTTCCGGAGCTTGTTTCTCCGCCGGAGTTCTCCGATGTTTGCTGTTTCCTGCTGCGGGATAATGACCTGATTTTAAAGAAGGTGATCATAATGATTGATTAGGATATTTATCAGTGTTTATATTCTGTTGTTTGTGGCACAAAATCAGACTTGTTTTGAAAGCAAAGTGCTGACATATTAAAGTAAGAATAATGAATCGATCAACAGGAGTTTAAACAAGAAAAATATTCAGTCAGCTCTGTTGTTGTTGTTGTGTTGTTGCTCTCTGTTGATGTTGCCATGGTTACCTGAATCAGTGCCGAACTCTGTGTGACTGTTAATGAAGTGAAGCTCTTTAATATTCAGCGAGGGGTGGACACATTAACAGGAACACAGTTTCAGGACATTCTGGAGTATTTCTGTGCGTTGATCGTGCTGAATCTTGCTCAAGTAAAAGTTTTTTAAAGTATCCGCATCAAAATGTACTTCAAGGGTAACTTTATGCAAGTTTTTTGTCTTAATGACTTTACTAAAAGTTCTGTTGTTGCCGCTGACAGACTCAGATTATTATTCTAAGTGTGTGACAACATTATGGGATGGATTCCTGCAGAGATAGACCTTTTAGTTAAAGAGGAAGATCCTTTTAGTTTAACATGAAACAGCCCCAAAATCACCATCACCAAACTACACCAGACTCCATGTAAATAATCAGGACTTTTATTAGCGTAAAACACACTTAATTCAAAGTCGACAGAAACTAAATAAAACTACCAAAAGCCGTCTTGGTTCATCTTTCCACTGTTCCAACAATCACCACTCTGGTCTGGTTGGAATAAACCCTTAATTCACCCATTTACATGTGGAGATATGCTGGCTCTATACACACTAAAAGTAGTGATTATTTACATGGAGTCTGGCTCTATACACGCTAAAAGTAGTGATTATTTACATGGAGTCTGGCTCTATACACGCTAAAAGTAGTGATTATTTACATGGAGTCTGGCTCTATACACGCTAAAAGTAGTGATTATTTACATGGAGTCTGGCTCTATACACACTAAAAGTAGTGATTATTTACATGGAGTCTGGCTCTATACACGCTAAAAGTCCTGATTATTTACATGGAGTCTGGCTCTATACACGCTAAAAGTCCTGATTATTTACATGGAGTCTGGCTCTATACACGCTAAAAGTCCTGATTATTTACATGGAGTCTGGCTCTATACACGCTAAAAGTCCTGATTATTTACATGGAGTCTGGTTCTATACACGCTAAAAGTAGTGATTATTTACATGGAGTCTGGCTCTATACACGCTAAAAGTAGTGATTATTTACATGGAGTCTGGCTCTATACACGCTAAAAGTAGTGATTATTTACATGGAGTCTGGCTCTATACACGCTAAAAGTAGTGATTATTTACATGGAGTCTGGCTCTATACACGCTAAAAGTCCTGATTATTTACATGGAGTCTGGCTCTATACACGCTAAAAGTAGTGATTATTTACATGGAGTCTGGTGGGTTGAAAAAATAAAACTGACGTTATCCTTTAAACTTCAAGGGGTAACTTTTTATCTGCAGTATGAAGCCGAACAGGAAGTGGGTTTTGCTGGTGCTGCTGTCCTGGCTCCTCCTCTTCCTGTCGCTGCTCTGTCACATCCTGGACCCCAGATCTGCCGCCGAGGCCGGACTCACCAGAGCCAAAACCCTCCGCATGCTGTCTGCTCTGAACCGCAGGACGCTGAGACCCACTGGCGTCTCGGAGACGGACCGGAGTGAGAGGACGGACTGGTCGTCCAGGTCTAGGGACTACTACGGGTAAACACAGTCAACGAGCTTTTCATGTACTCTAAATGTTTGCTCACTTTTAGCACACTTCAGTTAATTAACCCTCGTTATCTTCCCGTCAACCACGAAACCTTTTGTTTTTCTGGGTCAAAATTTTAAACAAAACTTTTTTTTTTCCCAACATTTTGTAGTTTTTCTTTCGACTTGTTGATTATTTTTAGCAATTTATTTTAATGTTTTTGTTGATTTATTTCTCCTGCGTTTTAGAAGCTTTTTCCAAATATATATATATATTTTTTCCAACATTTTTTCCTTTTCTCCGCTCCCTAAATATTTACTGATATACGCGTGTAAACTGCAGGTTACATCGTATGTACACTTAATGTAGCAGTGCATTGTGGGTATTTTGTAGTGGACTATATAGTGAATGACATGAACCGGAGAATTCAAACACTACTACAACATGGTGAACACACTATTTAGACACACACACACACACACACACACACACACACACACACACACACACACACACACACACACACACACACACACACACACACACACTATTTAGACACAGACACAAACAGAGACACACACACACACACAGAAACGCACACAGACACACACAGAGACACACACACACACACACACAGAGACACACACACACACACAGAGACACACACACAGACACACACACAGAGACACACACACACAGAGACAGACACACACACACAGAGACAGACACACACACAGAGACAGACACACAGAGACACACACAGACACACACACACACACACACAGACACACACGCACAGAGACACACGCACAGAGACACACACAGAGACAGACACACACACACACACACAGACACACACACACACACACAGAGACACACACACAGAAACACACACAGACACACGCACAGAGACACACACACACACACACAGAGACACACACACACAGAGACACACACACAGAGACACACAGAGACAGACACACACACACACACACACACAGAGACACACACACAGAAACACACACAGACACACACACACACGCACAGAGACACACACAGAGACACACACACACAGAGACACACACACACAGAGACACACACACACAGAGACACACACACACAGAGACACACACACAGAGACAGACACACACACACAGAGACACACACACACACACACACAGAGACACACACACACACACACACAGAGACACACACACACACACACAGAGACACACACACACAGAGACACACACACACAGAGACACACACACACAGAGACACACACACACAGAGACACACACACACAGAGACACACACACACTATTTAGGGAACTATCTCCGTGATGGGGAACGGTTTCCAACAAGTTTAGTTTTCCTCTGGTGTAATAAGACTCTGATCTGACTCCAGGTCCAGGTCTGAGGAGATCCTGGTGTAATAAGACTCTGATCTGACTCCAGGTCTGAGGAGATCCTGGTGTAATAAGACTCTGATCTGACTCCAGGTCCAGGTCTGAGGAGATCCTGCAGCGCCTGTGGAGCGGGAACCTGACGGCGGCGATGCTCAGTCCTCGTCTCCAGAAGGTGCTGAAGCTGCAGCTGCGCTCCCTCCGTCACCGCGTGGCGCCGCGGCGGCCGAGCGGGCAACGCCGCTCCGCTCTGCAGCTGTACTGCGACCTGAAGCAGAGCGCCGAGGTCCGGACCGTGGACGGCACAGAGGAGCCCTTCCTCAGCCGGGGCTGGGCCTCGCTCGTGCCTTCAAAGGTAACTAAGTATTTAGATTTTATTTTGACCATATTTTCAAGTGTTCAGCGTCCACTAAAGGTGCTGTTCTCGCTCGCCGCTGACACAATCAGATTATTATTTTAAGGGTCTGTTCTGCCCGGGTATTAATGGAGGTTAATACCAGGTGAAAACAGGGTATTTGTGTCTGACAACATTATGGGATGGATCCCTACAGAGATAGACCTTTTAGTTAAAGAGTAAGATCCTTTTAGTTTAACATGAAACAGCCCCGAAATCACCGTCACCAAACTACACCAGACTCCATGTAAATAATCACTACTTCTAGTACGCTAAAAGTAATGATTACTTACATGGAGTCTGGCTCTATACACGCTAAAAGTCCTGATTATTTACATGGAGTCTGGCTCTATACCCGCTCAAAGTAGTGATTATTTACATGGAGTCTGGTGTAGAGTACTAAAAGTAGTGATTATTTACATGGAGTCTGGTGTAGAGTACTAAAAGTAGTGATTATTTACATGGAGTCTAGCTCTATACACGCTAAAAGTCCTGATTATTTACATGGAGTCTGGCTCTATACACGCTAAAAGTAGTGATTATTTACATGGAGTCTGGCTCTATACACGCTAAAAGTAGTGATTATTTACATGGAGTCTGGCTCTATACATGCTAAAAGTAGTGATTATTTACATGGAGTCTGGCTCTATACACGCTAAAAGTAGTGATTATTTACATGGAGTCTGGTGTAGAGTACTAAAAGTAGTGATTATTTACATGGAGTCTGGTGTAGAGTACTAAAAGTAGTGATTATTTACATGGAGTCTAGCTCTATACACGCTAAAAGTCCTGATTATTTACATGGAGTCTGGCTCTATACACGCTAAAAGTAGTGATTATTTACATGGAGTCTGGCTCTATACACGCTAAAAGTAGTGATTATTTACATGGAGTCTGGCTCTATACATGCTAAAAGTAGTGATTATTTACATGGAGTCTGGCTCTATACACGCTAAAAGTAGTGATTATTTACATGGAGTCTGGCTCTATACACGCTAAAAGTAGTGATTATTTACATGGAGTCTGGCTCTATACATGCTAAAAGTAGTGATTATTTACATGGAGTCTGGCTCTACACACGCTAAAAGTAGTGATTATTTACATGGAGTCTGGCTCTATACACGCTAAAAGTAGTGATTATTTACATGGAGTCTGGCTCTATACACGCTAAAAGTAGTGATTATTTACATGGAGTCTGGCTCTATACACACTAAAAGTAGTGATTATTTACATGGAGTCTGGCTCTATACACGCTAAAAGTAGTGATTATTTACATGGAGTCTGGTTCCCATCAGTCTCTTAGACACTAAAACATGGGAATAAAGGGTCCAGGTTGAAGAGAATAGTGATGTAACTTCCTGTGTCCCTGCAGGTTCTCCAGGCGTCTGAGTTCCAGCGCTGCGCTGTGGTGATGTCATCCGCCGCCGTCCTCAACTCAAGGCTGGGAGCCGAGATCGGTGAGACGCTAATACAGTTCAAATATGGCCAAAAATAAAATTACAAATTATTATAATAAAAATAAAATAATTATAACAAATAAATTAATTCAGTGAAATTACACAACAATTATATTATTATGGTTTTTAATTACATTCAAATAAATAAATTAAAAAAAATAAGGAATCAATTTAAAATGCATGAAAAACATTTAAAAAAAATATATAACAAAATGTTCAACTTTGGTTTTCTTAATTTATAAAATTATATATAAAAAAAATGTAAAAGGTTTTTAAACATTTGATGAGTGCAGGTGTAAAAGGAATTTAAACTTGAAATAAAAAAATAAGAATTCAGTAAAACTACAAAACGTCTTTCTTATGTGAAAAATATAAAAGAAATTAACAAAATCAACAGATAAAATTTTCATCTTTGGTCATATTATTTAACAAAGTTATGTTATATAAAATAAAAATGTGAAAGCTTTTTTAAAAAGGTGAGTTGTGTTTAATGGGTGCAGGTGTAGTTAGAGTCTCTGACCACCAGAGGGAGCCACTGACCTTCTTCTGTTCCTCTCCTGTCGGACTCAGATTCCCATGATGCAGTTCTTCGCTTCAACGCAGCTCCGACTAGCGGCTTCGAGAGAGACGTGGGCAGCAAGACCACGATCCGCATCATCAACTCCCAGGTACAGGCTCCGCCCACTGTCAGTTATATATATGGGACTGACTGGAATGTAACTAAGTACTTGTACTTTACTTGTTTTATTCTAAAGTAAACTAGTAACAATATAACGGACTACAAGTCCAGCTGACATGATCAGACCATTAAACACACAACTGGTTGGAGAGAAAGACAGAAAGAGAGACAGAAACTGCAGGACTGTAACTGTAAGAGAGTATTTATACAGTGAGGTATTAGTACTTTCCCTGCAGTAATCTGATTACTTGTTCCAGCGCTAGTGTTGAGTTTCCTGTGTGTTTTCTTCTTCTCTTCTCTATAAGATCGTGGCTCGGCCTGAACACGCGTTCCTCAGCAGCTCGTTGTATCGTAACGTTACTCTGCTCGTCTGGGACCCGGCTCGGTACTCCGCCAACCTCACCGAGGTAATCTATTACTCTGTTACTCTGGACGTGAGAACGGCACGCTCTTCCGTATCTTTAAACAGGAAACTAAAGACTAAATCTCTGTTAATCTGGCTTTTATTTTGTAGTAATGTTATTTTATTTTGTAGTAATGTTATTTTATTTTTTAGTAATGTTGTTTTATTTTGTGTTAGTGTTATTTTATTTTGTAGTAGTGTTATTTTATTTTGTAGTAGTGTTATTTTATTTGTAGTAGTGTTATTTTATTTGTATTAGTGTTATTTTATTTTGTAGTAGTGTTATTTTATTTTGTAGTAATGTTATTTTTTATTTTATTTTGTTGTAATGTTATTTTTTATTTTATTTTGTAGTAATGTTATTTTTATTTTTTAGTAGTGTTATTTTATTTTCTAGTAGTGTTATTTTATTTTCTAGTAATGTTTTATTTTGTAGTAGTGTTATTTTATTTTGTAGTAGTGTTATTTTATTTTGTAGTAGTGTTATTTCATTTGTAGTAATCCTATTTTATTTGTAGTAATCCTATTTTATTTGTAGTAATCCTAGTAATCCTATTTTATTTGTAGTAGTGTTATTTTGTTTTGTAGTAGTGTTATTTTATTTTGTAGTAATATTATTTTATTTTGTAGTAATGCTATTTTATTTGTAGTAATGCTATTTTATTTGTAGTAATCCTATTTTATTTGTAGTAATCCTATTTTATTTGTAGTAATCCTATTTTATTTGTAGTAGTGTTATTTTGTTTTGTAGTAGTGTTATTTTATTTTGTAGTAGTGTTATTTTATTTTGTATTAGTGTTATTTTATTTTGTAGTAGTGTTATTTTATTTTGTAGTAGTGTTATTGCCTTATTGTGTCAAACTGAAGGGAGTATGTGTTGCTACAGACGTGTTTGTTGCGTTCGTTGCGTGCAGTGGTTCGAGCAGCCGGACTTTGATCTGTTCTCGGGATACGTGGAGCGGCGGCTTCGTCGCCCCGAGCAACCGTTCTACATCCTGCACCCAGAATTCATCTGGGGTCTGTGGGACCGTATCCAGGACAACACGGAGGAGCAGATCCAGCCCAACCCGCCGTCCTCCGGGTTCACAGGTACACACACAGTACACACACAGTACACACAGGTACACACAGGTACACACACAGTACACACACTACACACACAGGTACACACAGGTACACACACAGGTACACACACAGTACACACACAGTACACACAGTACACACAGTACACACACTACACACACAGGTACACACAGGTACACACACAGGTACACACACAGTACACACACAGTACACACAGGTACACACAGGTACACACACAGTACACACACTACACACACAGTACACACAGGTACACACACAGGTACACACACAGTACACACACAGTACACACAGTACACACAGTACACACACGGTACACACAGGTACACACACAGTACACACAGGTACACACACAGTACACACAGGTACACACACAGTACACACAGTACACACAGGTACACACACAGGTACACACACAGGTACACACACAGTACACACACAGTACACACACAGGTACACACACAGTACACACAGGTACACACACAGTACACACACAGTACACACACAGTACACATAGGTACACACAGGTACACACACAGGTACACAGAGGTACACACACAGTACACACAGGTACACACACAGGTACACAGATGTACACACACAGTACACACAGTACACACACAGTACACACAGGTACACACAGGTACACACACAGTACACACAGGTACACACACAGGTACACAGATGTACACACACAGTACACACAGTACACACACAGGTACACACACAGCACACACAGTACACACAGTACACACACAGGTACACACACAGTACACACAGGTACACACAGGTACACACACAGGTACACACAGGTACACACAGGTACACACACAGGTACACAGAGGTACACATAGTACACACACAGGTACACACAGTACACACAGGTACACACACAGTACACACACAGTACATACATGTACACACACAGGTACACACACATTACACACAGATACACACACAGTACACACGGATACACACACAGGTACACACACAGTACACACAGGTACTTTATTTAATGGATGTAAAATTTTAAACTACAGACAAAAAGTCTAATTTCAATGTTAAATTTCATTTTTGATTTGAATCAAGTTTAAAAGTAAATATAGTAAATATAATAATATAAAATATAAGTAAATAAAATTGTATAAATCTTTTATTATCATTAAATAATTAAAAATATTTTAAAGATTTAATAACAAAATTTCTAAAAATAAAATTAATATAAATTTTAAAAAAATGTCACGATTTAACACTAAATTAAATGTCTGATTTTATTCTGAAAGTAATTAGGAATTATTTTTATTTTAAAGCAAATTAAACTAAATATGTCTCTCCCTCTCTCCCTCCCTCTCTCCCTCCCTCTCTCCCTCCCTCTCTCCCTCCCTCTCTCCCTCCCTCCCTCTCTCCCTCCCTCTCCCCCTCTCTCTCTCTCCTCTCTCTCTCCCTCTCTCTCCCTCTCTCCCTCCCTCTCTCTCCCTCCCTCTCTCTCCCTCTCTCTCTCTCTCTCTCCCTCCCTCCCCCCCTCTCTCTCTCTCTCTCTCTCTCTCTCCCTCCCTCCCCCTCTCTCCCCCTCTCTCCCCCTCTCTCTCTCTCCCTCCCTCCCCCCCTCTCTCTCTCTCCCCCTCTCTCTCTCCCTCCCTCCCCCTCTCTCCCCCTCTCTCTCTCTCTCCCTCCCTCCCCCTCTCTCCCTCTCTCTCCCTCTCTCCCTCCCTCCCCCTCTCTCCCCCTCTCTCTCTCTCCCTCCCTCCCTCTCTCCCCCTCTCTCTCTCTCTCTCCCTCTCTCCCTCCCTCCCTCCCTCTCTCCCCCTCTCTCTCTCCCTCCCTCTCTCCCTCCCTCTCTCCCCCTCTCTCTCTCTCTCTCTCCCTCCCCCCCCCTCTCTCTCTCTCTCTCTCTCTCCCTCTCTCCCCCTCGCTCTCTCTCTCTCCCTCCCTCCCTCTCTCTCCCTCTCTCCCCCTCTCTCTCCCTCTCTCCCCCTCTCTCTCTCCCTCCCTCTCTCTCTCTCTCCCTCCCTCCCCCCCCCCCCTCTCTCTCTCTCTCTCTCCCTCCCTCCCCCTCTCTCCCCCTCTCTCTCTCTCTCCCTCCCTCCCCCTCTCTCTCTCTCTCCCTCCCTCCGTCTCTCTCCCTCCCTCCCTCCGTCTCTCTCCCTCCCTCCCCTCTCTCCCTCTCCCTTCCTTTCTCCCTCTCTCTCCCTCTCCCTTCCTTTCTCACTTTCTCTCTCCCTCCCTCTCTCACTTTCTCTCTCCCTCTCTCTCTCCCTCCCTCCCCCTCTCTCTCCCTCCCTCTCCCTCTCCCCCTCTCTCTCTCTCCCTCCCCCTTCTCTCTCTCTGTGTCCCAGGTATCGTGCTGATGATGTCACTGTGCCGTGAGGTCAGCGTGTACGAGTTCCTGCCGTCCGTGCGTCGGACCGACCGCTGTCATTACTACGAGTACTACCAGGACGCGGCGTGCACGCTGGGCGCTTACCACCCGCTGCTGTACGAGAAGCTGCTGATCCAGAGGATCAACGCGGGGGGGCGAGATCAGCTGACCGCCAAGGGGAAGGTCACGCTCAGCGGCTTCAGGACGCTCCGCTGTCCCGCCACGTCCGAGTTCAAAGGGTAATTTACAGGTTCTTTTCAACCTGGACTCTGTTATCCCATAACAACATTATGGGATGGATCCCTACAGAGATAGAGCTTTTAGTTAAAGAGTAAGATCCTTTTAGTTCAACATGAAACAGCCCCGAAATCACCATCACTAAACTACACCAGACTCCATGTAAATAATCAGGACTTTTAGCGTGTATAGAGCCAGACTCCATGTAAATAATCACTACTTTTAGCGTGTATAGAGCCAGACTCCATGTAAATAATCAGGACTTTTAGCGTGTATAGAGCCAGACTCCATGTAAATAATCAGGACTTTTAGCGTGTATAGAGCCAGACTCCATGTAAATAATCAGGACTTTTAGTGTGTATAGAGCCAGACTCCATGTAAATAATCAGGACTTTTAGCGTGTATAGAGCCAGACTCCATGTAAATAATCAGGACTTTTAGCGTGTATAGAGCCAGACTCCATGTAAATAATCACTACTTTTAGCGTGTATAGAGCCAGACTCCATGTAAATAATCACTACTTTTAGCGTGTATAGAGCCAGACTCCATGTAAATAATCACTACTTTTAGTGTGTATAGAGCCAGCATATCTCCACATGTAAATGGGTGAATTAAGGGTTTATTCCAACCAGACCAGAGTGGTGATTGTTGGAACAGTGGAAAGATGAATCTAGACGGACTTTGGTAGTTTTATTTAGTTTCTGTCCACTTTGAATGAATTGTGTTTTACGATGATAAATGTCGTGATTATTTACATGGAGTCTGGCTCTATACACACTAAAAGTCCTGATTATTTACATGGAGTCTGGCTCTATAAACGCTAAAAGTCCTGATTATTTACATGGAGTCTGGTGTAGTTTGGTGATGGTGATTTCGGGGCTGTGTCATGTTAAACTAAAAGGATCTTCCTCTTTAACTAAAAGGTTTATCTCTGTAGGGATCCATCCCATAATGTTGTCAGACACGTAGAATAATAATCTGTTCTCGCTCTTATCGGTCACTTGGATACAAAAACATGAGAAATCAGAGTCCAGGTTGAAAGAACTAACGAGTTACCATTTAACAAGCACCAGTTTGGACTTTAGGAGGAAAATAAAGGTTTTTGGTCTGTGAACGTCTCTTGTGCTGCGTTCAGGAGCCGCTGCGAGATTTAAACTCCTAAGACGATGTAAACATTACGCTGCCACGACTACTCCAACTAACAGCGACTACTTTTGTTATCATTAAAGTCATTTTGTTAGTAAAAAAAAAAAAAAAAAAAAAAATCTAATTTGCACTTCTCACTTTTCACCAAATCTAATTCCTCCAAATGTTATTTTTGGCAGAACCAAACTTGCGTGTGCGTTCACACCGGCCGCGTTTCCAACTGACGGCGTTTCACACGTTCGTTAACTCGGACTGAAAGGACTTCGTTATGTCCACAGAGTTAACGACTCGCCTTCTGTCTCTGTGTGAAATCAGGCGGCCGTGACCGTTATGAAGAAACCCTGAGGCCCCCGAATGCATCATTAACCAGGGGCCCCTGAATGCATCACTAGAGACTTGATACGCTGCCAACGCGTGTTCTGGGCGAGACGATTAAATCAAAATAAGTTAAAGATCCATCGGCAGATTTAAAGCTGCTGCGTGAAAGTCGCTGAAGCTAACGGGATTTAACGTTGTTATTAAACGTGTTATAAACAAACAGAAGTTTGGTGATGTACGTTCATGGTTTTTATGTTTGGAGGAAAACTAAATAAACTGCCAGTTTGTAACACACCTGTGTGTCAGAGTTCACCTGTCCGCACGTTAGCATCTACGTTAGCGTCTACGTTAGCATCTCTTTGGGTGTACTGTCTCTTTAAGAAGGATCTAAGTTATTATGAGTATGTAGAGAACTTTTTAATACTTGTACTTCAGTAATTTATTTACAAATTTTTAAAAATATTCAGACTCCTGAAACGTTGGTGTGTGTTTTTTCACAAAAAGAAATTTGGAGCTTTACATTAATTTTTTTTTTCATTTTTATTTAGAATTTATTAGCATTTTTTTAGTCAATTTTTTTTTTAATTTTTAAATATTTTTTTTTACAAAAAAGAAAAAAAGCTCTTTAGATGTTTTACTTTGATGAATCTGACATTTTTTTTAAACTTTTTCTCATTTAGTTTTTTCATAACTTTCTCTGATTCATTTTAATTTACATTTTTTTTTATTTTACTTTGAAATTTGGGCTTTTTGTATTAATACATTTTTTAATTTAAATTTTTCCTGATTTTCTTCATTTTTATTCTGAATTTAATGTCATTCTTTCTCCTGCTGTACGTTTTTTCAATTTTGAGCTTAATTATTTAATTTTTTTTAATTCAAAAAAGAAAAATGTTCTTAAGTTTAGATCCAGAACATGTAAATACTATTACTTTTTTCTCAATTTATCTGAACTCGTTTCCTGTTTTATTACTTTACTTCCTCTGATTTATTTTATTTTTTATTTACAATTTACCACCCCTCATTCCTGATAAAACACCCTCCTCCTCCATCCCTAGGGAGAGGGTCCTCTACCCTCCTCCTCCATCTCCTCCTCCACCCCAAAGGAGAGGGTCCTCTACCCTCCTCCTCCATCCCAAGGGAGAGGGTCCTCTACCCTCCTCCTCCATCCCAAGGGAGGGTCCTCTACCCTCCTCCTCCATCCCAAGGGAGAGGGTCCTCTACCCTCCTCCTCCATCCCAAGGGAGAGGGTCCTCTACCCTCCTCCTCCACCCCAAAGGAGAGGGTCCTCTACCCTCCTCCTCCACCCCAAAGGAGAGGGTCCTCTACCCTCCTCCTCCATCCCAAGGGAGGGTCCTCTACCCTCCTCCTCCATCCCAAGGGAGAGGGTCCTCTACCCTCCTCCTCCATCTCCTCCTCCATCCCTAGGGAGAGGGTCCTCTACCCTCCTCCTCCATCTCCTCCTCCACCCCAAAGGAGAGGGTCCTCTACCCTCCTCCTCCATCCCAAGGGAGAGGGTGCTCTACCCTCCTCCTCCATCCCAAGGGAGAGGGTGCTCTACCCTCCTCCTCCATCCCAAGGGAGGGTCCTCTACCCTCCTCCTCCATCCCAAAAGAGAGGGTCCTCTACCCTCCTCCTCCATCCCAAGGGAGGGTCCTCTACCCTCCTCCTCCATCTCCTCCTCCATCCCTAGGGAGAGGGTCCTCTACCCTCCTCCTCCATCCCTAGGGAGAGGGTCCTCTACCCTCCTCCTCCATCCCAAGGGAGGGTCCTCTACCCTCCTCCTCCATCCCAAGGGAGAGGGTCCTCGTCCCTCCTCCTCCAGTAATATTTGTTTTATTACTACAGTAGCATTCTTGTGCCAGTTGTAATCTAAGTCCGTGTTATGGAATATGATTTATCAAGTCTCAGTTCATAGCCGGGTGAACGCTGACCGTGGTGAAGTTGGTTTTATATTGGACATGGGATATTCATCACATTCAATAAATCTATTATGCGGCTTTTTTTCTTCATGTCAAACCACTTTTGGTGTAGTGATGGATCGTTCACCTACAAGAGCCGGCTCTATCTTTTAAAAATATAGCCTATATAAATTAAATCATTGTGTAATAATGAAATAATGAGTGAATTTTATTTAAAATAATTGAGTAATTCAATTGGGAGGAGGGAGGGGCCGAGCCATCACACACACACACACACACACACACACACACACACACACACACACACACACACACACACACACACACACACACACACACACAAAGAGACAGAGACACACACAGAGAGACACACAGACACACACACACTCCATTTTTTTACTAAAGTCATGACGGAGAGACTCTGAGAGGGTCTTCTCAAACAGGACAAATTATTACTGAGAGAAGAAACCGCATGAGCCCCTCCAAAGTGAGGCAGCTTACATTTCTGAATGCAAATCTCTCATAAAATGTAAATATGATCAGCATTGTGTGTGAGTGTGTTCATGCTAGTTATACAAAACATAACTAGTGAGGTAGTTCATGCTGGTTCTAACATCCCAATAAAGAAGAGAGAAAAAGAGGGACCAGTTTAATCCTTTCAGTTGTTTATTTTTCTTTAATATTGGTTCTATTATGTTCTTCAGATTCAGATTGTATTTGTTTTGAATGTTGTTTCTATACATTAAAAAGTTGTAATTTAAATGCAAATGTTTAATAGTATTCTTTTTTCATAACAAATCAATGCATGTTTAAAGAAATTGTGAGACATTGTGAGTACGATTTCATTTAATAATTTAATTAGAATTGTTTTTCACACCTATCATAGTCAAAATATTATTTTTATAAAGAGCTGTTTCGTATTTGTCGTGTTTTTTGATTTGTTAAAGTGTTTTCCTATTGTGTTTTTTGATTTGTTAAAGTTTTCCTATTTGTCGTCGTGTTTTTTGATTTGTTTAAGTGTTTTCGTATTTGTCGGTAAGAGCAAATCACGACAGAAAATAGGAAAACACTAACAAATCAAAAAACACGACGACAAATAGGAAAACTTTAACAAATCAAAAAACACAATAGGAAAAAACTTTAACAAATCAAAAAACACAACGAAAAATAGGAAAACACTAACAAATCAAAAAACATAAATAGGAAAACGCTAACAAATCAAAAAACACGACGACAAATAGGAAAACACTTTAACAAATCAAAAAACACAGCGACAAATAGGAAAGCACTTTAATAAATCAAAAAACACGACGACAAATAGGAAAACACTAACAAATCAAAAAACACGACGACAAATAGGAAAACACTTTAACAAATCAAAAAACACAGCGACAAATAGGAAAGCACTTTAATAAATCAAAAAACACGACGACAAATAGGAAAACACTAACAAATCAAAAAACACGACGACAAATAGGAAAACACTTTAACAAATCGAAAAACACAGCGACAAATAGGAAACAACTTTAACAAATCAAAAAACACAATGACAAATAGGAAAGCACTTTAACAAATCAAAAAACACAACGATAAATAGGAAAACACTAACAAATCAAAAAACACAATGACAAATAGGAAAGCACTTTAACAAATCAAAAAACACGACGACAAATAGGAAAACACTAACAAATCAAAAAACACAACGATAAATAGGAAAGCACTTTAACAAATCAAAAAACACGACGACAAATAGGAAAGCACTTTAACAAATATAAAAAACACGACGATAAATAGGAAAACACTTTAACAAATCAAAAAACACGACAAATAGGGAAAACACTAACAAATCAAAAAACACGACGACAAATAGGAAAACACTTTAACAAATCAAAAAACACGACAAATAGGGAAAACACTAACAAATCAAAAAACACGACGACAAATAGGAAAACACTTTAACAAATCAAAACACGACAAATAGGAAAACACTTAAATCAAAGAACACGAATCAAAAAACACGAAAAATAGGAAAACACTAACAAATCAAAAAACACAACGAAAAATAGGAAAACACTTTAACAAATCAAAAAACACGACGACAAATAGGAAAGCACTTTAACAAATCAAAAAACACTAAAATTAGGAAAACACTTTAAAAAAAATCAAAAAATCTCACTCCCCTACACATTGCACAAAGCTTCTTTTTTCAATTTTTTTTAATAAAAAACGCTATAAATCTACAACCCCAAATCAGAAAAAGTTGGGACAGTATGGAAAACACAAATAAAAAAAGAAAGTAGTGATTTCTAAATGTACTTTGACTTGTATTTCATTGCAGACAATACAACAGCACATAATGTAATGTTTTCCTCATGATTTTTATTGTTTTCTTTTTCAAAAAAACTAAATTCCTATTTTGGTTCTTGCAACACAAAAAGTTGGAACAGTAAAGCATTTACCACTTTGTAATGTTGCCATTCCTTTTCACAACACTTAAGACATTTAGGGACTGAAGACACCAAGTGATGAAGTGTTTCAGGTGTAATTTTATCCCATTCTTGCTGCAAACAAGTCTTAAGGTGAGCAACAGTACGGGGTCTTTGTTGTCGCATTTTGCACTTCAAAATGCGCCACACATTCTCTATTGGAGACAGGTCGGAACTGCAGGCAGGCCAGTCAAGTACCCGTATCCTCTTCCTCCGCAGCCAGGACTTTGTAATGTGTGCAGAATGTGGTTTTGCATTATCTTGTTGAAATATGCATGGACGTCCCTGGAAAAGATGTCTTCTTGAAGGCAGCATATTGTGCTCCAAAATCTCTATGTACTTTTCAGCATTAATGGTGCCATCACAGAAGTGCAAGTTACCTTTGCCAAGGGCACTGACAGAACCCCATACCATGACAGACCCTGGCTTTTGGACTTCTGGCTGGTAACGAACAGTCTGGATGACCCTTTTCTTCTTCGGTCCGGAGCACACAGCGTCCATTTCTCCCAAAAAATACCTGAAATACTGATTCATCTGACCACAGTACACGTTTCCACTGTGTGATGGTCCATCCCAGATGCCTCCGAGCCCAGAGAAGTCGACGGCCCTTCTGGACACTGTTAACATAGGGCTTCCTTTTGGGACAGTACAGTTTTAACTGGCATTTGTGGCTGTAACTACGTATTGTGGTACTTGACAAATGTTTGCCAAAGTAGTCCTGAGCCCATGTGGTGATATCGCTGATAGATGAATGACGATTCTTGATGCAGTGCCGCCTGAGGGATCGGAGATCACGGTTGTTCAGCTTAGGCTTGCGCCCTTGTCCTTTACGCACTGAAATTCCTCCTCATTCCTTGAATCTTTTAATTATGTTATGCACTGTTGAAGGTGAAATAAGCAAATGTCTTCCTATCTTTCTTTGAGGAACATTGTTTTTAAACATTTCAATAATTTTCTCATGTATTTGTTGGCAAACTGGCGATCCTCGGCCCATCTTTGCTCCTAAAGGACTAGACCTTTCTTGGATGCTGCTTTTGTACCAAATCATAATTACAATCACCTGTTGACATCACCTGTTTCAAATCACATCATTATTTAACCAATTTACCTGATTATTAGCCCTAAATTGCTCCTGTACCAACCTTTTTTGGAATGTGTTGCAGGTCTGAATGACAGGAAAGGATGTATATTTACAAATTAAATTAAGTTGACCAGACAAAACATGAAATATTTTGTGTTCACATTGTCTGCAATGAAATACAAGTCAAAGTACATTTAGAAATCACTACTTTCTTTTTTTATTTGTGTTTTCCATACTGTCCCAACTTTTTCTGATTTGGGGGTTGTAGTTACTAGAGTTCACCAAAAGTGGTTTGACATGAACAGGTCAAAAGGGCAAAAGCAGCATAACAGATTTTTCGAATTTTTTGAATATCCAACTACCAATATAAAACCAACTTTACCACGGTGCTAGCTGGCTACGATTTCAGTATACAGTAATATCAAAGAATTTCTAGACACACACACACAGAGACAGACAGGGTGATAATATCACGATATTTTTGACCAAATACATCGATGTAGATATTGAAGTGTTGACTATTGGTGCTTTCACAAATATTTACACAATGAGAGTTTTGATAAATAATCACCAATAATGTTGATAACATGGTAAATTATAAAACAGTAAGGAAGTCCAGAAGATGACATCACTTCACTGTAATGCAGCCTTTAAAACCAGAAAGACAACATGTCATATTACGATATCACTATATCTAAAATGTAACACGATACCAAAGAATTTCTAATATATGAAGAAGTTCCACTCCCTCGTTACTTCCAGGTTCTGAGTTCCACTAGATGGCGCTCACGGGTCAGAGCAGAATGAATGGAGGTCTATGGAGCTGTACTACGGAAGCCGAGAACGGCCATCGATTTCTTTCTTTTTTTATGCACTGTTATCTCATGATAACAACTTATTAATTTGTTATCTCGATATAACAAAGTTTGTTTTCTAGAGTTCTTTTTTGATTTCTCGAGACGTTTTTTTTTTATGGATTTTTTTTTTTGCCTAAGACACCCTTCCATTTAAACACGACCCTCCAAACCTCCCACGAGTCCATCGTGTAGCCAGCCAAGAACGTCCCGGCCGGACAAACAGGTTCCCCAGAACCCGAGCTTCTCGTCGAGAAGATGGTGTCAATTGCGTTGAGAGACTAGATTATCAAATCCATAATTTAGGGTTTTGTAGAGCAGTACAAAGAGAGTCTCTTAAAAGGTTAGACACAGACGAGACGAGAGAAGCGAAGCAGGGAAGGAGTGGGAGGAGAGGTAGAGAAATGCTACCCCCTTCGTTGAGAGCCAAAGTAGTATTACTACATCTCCGTGCTGCATTTGACACGGTTGGCCATGACATATTACTAAACAGACTGGAAAACTGGGTAGGTCTTACTGGCACAGTAGTAAAGTGGTTTGAATCGTACTTAAAGAATAGAAACTACTATGTCTCAATAGGTAACTATGCATTTGAATGTGCAAGTATGACGTGGAGCTCCCCAAGGCTCCATCCTGGGGCCTCTACTATTTAATATCTACATGCTGTCCCTAGCTAAACTCTTCGACAACTCGGCCTAAGAAAATCCGCAACACAACAATGTCAGAATCTATTTACTTTGAAAATAGTGTTCAAAAATATCCAAATCTTGAATTTAAATAAAAGAATAAATTAAAATATAAAAGAAAAAGAAATAAAATGAATATGTATTGCAATTTGAACAATATTTCCTTTCAGTCGTGGGCTTTGTATATTTACTATCCTAGTCCTGGCCCCGTTCCTTTTCACCCTCTACACTGCAGACTTCACCTTTCACTCAGGAAACTGCCACCTACAAAAGGTCTCTGATGACTCCGCTGTTGTTGGCCTCATCACGGATGGGGACGACAGCCAGTACAGAGAACTTAACAAAGACTTTGTGGACTGGTGCCAGCGGAACCACCTCCAGATCGATGCTGGGAAAACCAAGGCGTGTTGACTCTGTGGTGGCATCAGCCATTGCCCCAGCAGGGCATTGCTGTGGCAGACAGGAAAAGACTGGACAGGCTGATTAAGAAGGACAGCTCTGTTCTTGGTTGCCCCCTTGACACCGTGGGGGTGGTGGGAGACAGGGGGGTAGTGGCTAAATGATCCTCCATGAGGGACAACTCTTCCCACCCCCATGCAGCACTGAACTGCATTGATATTCAATAACGATTTGAAACCAGTACCACGACTGAGCACCTTGTGACCAAAAAACCAGACCGGCCCAGTTCTATAAAAAGGGGGAAAGAATTGTTGAGTCAAAGCAAATGTTCATCTTACCCCCAAATAACAATCTGTCCTTTACAATACTTGCTGCACTTACTATGATTGATAAGCAGGGCTTGAAGTTAACTTTTTTAGCAACCAGCCAGTGTGACAGGTAGAAGTGGCAGCATCATGAGGACCTTTAGAGAACTCCTGCCATTTCTTGTAAATACTAAAGGGAAAGGGGACCATTGTACTTTGTGCAGCAGCGTCTGCAGTTAAGTGATATGAGATTACATTTCTTGTTAAGGGTCGGGGAGAGCAAGGTTCGAAGTGGAGAGGTAACACTGGGACTTTAGATCCATATTTGGAAGTCAATCCAACATCTTGTTATCTAATCGCTTGGAAGAGCATAAGGCATTGAGTGACCTCTGTTATGGAAAAAATCCTCCAGGGTGCAGCAGGTGTAGATTAGTTATCTTTTTAGAACAAATACAAAGAAATAGTTGTAGACTGAACCCAATGTAGGTTTTTGTAATTTATTGAAGTAGATATATTCTGTGCAGAATAGGAGAACTAGTTCACAGACCGCACGCAGCAATTTGTGAAGGAGTCCTCAACGTAAACATGAGAATCACAGGCTTATATAGGCATACACAGATAAGGCATAGAGAAGTGACAACGCATGCATAATGACATCTGTTTCTTCACAAAGTCTCCAAACTATCTTGGCCTTTGACGTACAATGCGAATCAGAGAGACAAGCTGAAGCTGAAGTCTGTCAGATAGTTTAACAGTTTAATCTGTAGACTTTGTGACTCCTGTTGTATTTTAGTAGAACAATATAAGCTTTCTCACAGACAAATGTAGATAACTCTCCTTGTGGAATAAATAAGAAGAGTACATACAGAAAGTCAAAGTTAATTTAGGTAAAATATACAACCCCAAATCAGAAAAAGTTGGGACAATATGGAAAACACAAATAAAAAAAGAAAGTAGTGATTTCTAAATGTACTTTGACTTGTATTCCATTGCAGACAATACAATAGCACATAATTTAATGTGTTCCTCATGATTTTTATTGCTTTTTAAAAAAAAAAAAAAAAAAATCCTATTTTGGTTCTTGCAACACATTTCAAAAAAAGTTGGAACAGTAAAGCATTTACCACTTTGTAATGTTGCCATTCCTTTTCACAACACTGAAAAGACGTTTAGTGACTGAAGACACCAAGTGATAAAGTGTTTCAGGTGTAATGTAGGTGTAATACATTCTTGCTGCAAACAAGTCTTAAGGTGGGCAACAGTACGGGGTCTTCGTTGTCGCATTTTGCGCTTCAAAATGCGCCACACATTCTCTATTGGAGACAGGTCGGGACTGCAGGCAGGCCAGTCAAGTACCCGTATCCTCTTCCTCCGCAGCCAGGACTTTGTAATGTGTGCAGAATGTGGTTTTGCATTATCTTGTTGAAATATGCATGGACGTCCCTGGAAAAGATGTCTTCTTGAAGGCAGCATATTGTGCTCCAAAATCTCTATGTACTTTTCAGCATTAATGGTGCCATCACAGAAGTGCAAGTTACCTTTGCCAAGGGCACTGACACAACCCTATACCTTGACAGACCCTGGCTTTTGGACTTGTTGCTGGTAACAGTCTGGATGATCCTTTTCTTCTTTGGTCCGGAGCACACGGCGTCCATTTCTCCCAAAAAATACCTGAAATACTGATTCATCTGACCACAGTACACGTTTCCACTGTGTGATGGTCCATCCCAGATGCCTCCGAGCCCAGAGAAGTCAACGGCGCTTCTGGACACTGTTAACATAGGGCTTCCTTTTGGCACAGTACAGTTTTAACTGGCATTTGTGGCTGTAACTACGTATTGTGGTACTTGACAAAGGTTTGCCAAAGTAGTCCTGAGCCCATGTGGTGATATCGCTTAAAGATGAATGACAATTCTTGATGCAGTGCCGCCTGAGGGATCGGAGATCACGGTTGTTCAGCTTAGGCTTGCTCCCTTGTCCTTTACGCACTGAAATTCCTCCTCATTCCCTGAATCTTTTAATTATGTTATGCACTGTTGAAGGTGAAATAAGCAAATGTCTTCCTATCTTTCTTTGAGGAACATTGTTTTTAAACATTTCAATAATTTTCTCGCGTATTTGTTGGCAAACTGACGATCCTCGGCCCAACTTTGCTTCTAAAGGACTAGGTCTTTCTTGGATGCTGCTTTTGTACCAAATCATAATTACAATCACCTGTTGACATCACCTGTTTCAAATCACATCATTATTTAACCAATTTACCTGATTCCTAGCCCTAAATTGCTCCTGTCCCAACCTTTTTTGGAATGTGTTGCAGGTCTGAATGACAGGAAAGGATGTATATTTACAAATGAAATTAAGTTGACCAGACAAAACATGAAATATTTTGTGTTCACATTGTCTGCAATGAAATACAAGTCAAAGTACATTTAGAAATCACTACTTTCTTTTTTTATTTGTGTTTTTCATACTGTCCCAACTTTTTCTGATTTGGGGTTGTAATTTTGCCATTACACCTCATATGGGGATGTTGGTTGCTGGGATGTCCAATAGGAAGTGTGGGTCTTTTTTGTGGCTATGGATCAAAGGACTGACTGCTGAAGGAAGGGCAGTCGTTTTCTGCAGAAAATACTTAAGAGTCTTTTGATTGAATAGGGATCTTATTATTGCACCATCCGGTCTCCCTAAGATTCTTTGACATCCACTTAAACACAGACGGTGGCAAAACTACAGTCTTAGTATTACTACATCTCCGTGCTGCATTTGACACGGTTGGCCATGACATATTACTAAACAGACTGGAAAACTGGGTAGGTCTTACTGGCACAGTAGTAAAGTGGTTTGAATCGTACTTAAAGAATAGAAACTACTATGTCTCAATAGGTGACTATGCATGTGAGTGTGCAAGTATGACATGTGGAGCTCCCCAAGGCTCCATCCTGGGGCCTCTACTGTTTAATATCTACATGCTGTCCCTAGCTAAACTCTTCGACAACTCTGCCTAAGAAAATCCGCAACACAACAATGTCAGAATCTATTTACTTTGAAAATAGTGTTCAAAAATATCCAAATCTTGAATTTAAATAAAAGAATAAATTAAAAGAAAAAGAAATAAAGAATAAAATAAATGTATTGCAATTTGAACAATGTTTCCTTTCAGTCGTGGGCTTTGTATATTTACTATCCTAGTCCTGGCCCCGTTCCTTTTCACCCTCTACACTGCAGACTTCACCTTTCACTCAGGAAACTGCCACCTACAAAGGGTCTCTGATGACTCCGCTGTTGTTGGCCTCATCACGGATGGGGATGACAGGGAGTACAGAGAACTTAACAAAGACTTTGTGGACTGGTACCAGTGGAACCACCTCCAGATCGATGCTGGGAAAACCAAGGCGTGTTGACTCTGTGGTGGCATCAGCCATTGCCCCAGCAGGGCATTGCTGTGGCAGACAGGAAAAGACTGGACAGGCTGATTAAGAAGACCAGCTCTGTTCTTGGTTGCCCCCTTGACACCGTGGGGGTGGTGGGAGACAGGGGGGTAGTGGCTAAATGATCCTCCATGAGGGACAACTCTTCCCACCCCCATGCAGCACTGAACTGTATTGATATTCAATAACGATTTGAAACCAGTACCACGACTGAGCACCTCGTGACCAAAAAACCAGACCGGCCCAGTTCTATAAAAAGGGGGAAAGAATTGTTGAGTCAAAGCAAATGTTCATCTTACCCCCAAATAACAATCTGTCCTTTACAATACTTGCTGCACTTACTATGATTGATAAGCAGGGCTTGACGTTAACTTTTTTAGCAACCAGCCAGTGTGACAGGTAGGAGTGGCAGCATCATGAGGACCTTTAGAGAACTCCTGCCATTTCTTGTAAATACTAAAGGGAAAGGGGACCATTGTGCTTTGTGCAGCAGCGTCTGCAGTTAAGTGATACGAGATTACATTTCTTGTTAATGGTCGGGGAGAGCAAGGTTCGAAGTGGAGAGGTAACACTGTGACTTTCTGGAACAAAGTTTAGATCCATATTTGGAAGTCAATCCAACATCTTGTTATCTAATCGCTTGGAAGAGCATAAGGCATTGAGTGACCTCTGTTATGGAAAAAATCCTCCAGGGTGCAGCAGGTGTAGATTAGTTATCTTTTTAGAACAAATACAAAGAAATAGTCATAGACTGAACCCAATGTAGGTTTTTGTAATTTATTGAAGTACATATATTCTGTGCAGAATAGGAGAACTAGTTCACAGACCGCACGCAGCAATTTGTGAAGGAGTCCTCAACGTAAACATGAGAATCACAGGCTTATATAGGCATACACAGATAAGGCATAGAGAAGTGACAACGCATGCATAATGACATCTGTTTCTTCACAAAGTCTCCAAACTATCTTGGCCTTTGACGTACAATGCGAATCAGAGAGACAAGCTGAAGCTGAAGTCTGTCAGATAGTTTAACAGTTTAATCTGTAGACTTTGTGACTCCTGTTGTATTTTAGTAGAACAATATAAGCTTTCTCACAGACAAATGTAGATAACTCTCCTTGTGGAATAAATAAGAAGAGTACATACAGAAAGTCAAAGTTAATTTAGGTAAAATATACAACCCCAAATCAGAAAAAGTTGGGACAATATGGAAAACACAAATAAAAAAAGAAAGTAGCGATTTCTAAATGTACTTAGACTTGTATTCCATTGCAGACAATACAATAGCACATAATTTAATGTGTTCCTCATGATTTTTATTGCTTTTTTTTCAAAAAAAAACAAAATTCCTATTTTGGTTCTTGCAACACATTTCAAAAAAAGTTGGAACAGTAAAGCATTTTCCACTTTGTAATGTTGCCATTCCTTTTCACAACACTTAAAAGATGTTTAGGGACTGAAGACACCAAGTGATGAAGTGTTTCAGGTGTAATGTAGGTGTAATACATTCTTGCTGCAAACAAGTCTTAAGGTGGGCAACAGTACGGGGTCTTCGTTGTCGCATTTTGCGCTTCAAAATGCGCCACACATTCTCTATTGGAGACAGGTCGGGACTGCAGGCAGGCCAGTCAAGTACCCGTATCCTCTTCCTCCGCAGCCAGGACTTTGTAATGTGTGCAGAATGTGGTTTTGCATTATCTTGTTGAAATATGCCTGGACGTCCCTGGAAAAGATGTCTTCTTGAAGGCAGCATATTGTGCTCCAAAATCTCTATGTACTTTTCAGCATTAATGGTGCCATCACAGAAGTGCAAGTTACCTTTGCCAAGGGCACTGACACAACCCTATACCATGACAGACCCTGGCTTTTGGACTTGTTGCTGGTAACAGTCTGGATGATCCTTTTCTTCTTTGGTCCGGAGCACACGGCGTCCATTTCTCCCAAAAAATACCTGAAATACTGATTCATCTGACCACAGTACACGTTTCCACTGTGTGATGGTCCATCCCAGATGCCTCCGAGCCCAGAGAAGTCGACGGCGCTTCTGGACACTGTTAACATAGGGCTTCCTTTTGGCACAGTACAGTTTTAACTGGCATTTGTGGCTGTAACTACGTATTGTGGTACTTGACAAAGGTTTGCCAAAGTAGTCCTGAGCCCATGTGGTGATATCGCTTAAAGATGAATGACAATTCTTGATGCAGTGCCGCCTGAGGGATCGGAGATCACGGTTGTTCAGCTTAGGCTTGCTCCCTTGTCCTTTACGCACTGAAATTAGTCCTCATTCCCTGAATCTTTTAATTATGTTATGCACTGTTGAAGGTGAAATAAGCAAATGTCTTCCTATCTTTCTTTGAGGAACATTGTTTTTAAACATTTCAATAATTTTCTCGCGTATTTGTTGGCAAACTGGCGATCCTCGGCCCATCTTTGCTTCTAAAGGACTAGGCCTTTCTTGGATGCTGCTTTTGTACCAAATCATAATTACAATCACCTGTTGACATCACCTGTTTCAAATCACATCATTATTTAACCAATTTACCTGATTCCTAGCCCTAAATTGCTCCTGTCCCAACATTTTTTGGAATGTGTTGCAGGTCTGAATGACAGGAAAGGATGTATATTTACAAATGAAATTAAGTTGACCAGACAAAACATGAAATATTTTGTGTTCACATTGTCTGCAATGAAATACAAGTCAAAGTACATTTAGAAATCACTACTTTCTTTTTTTATTTGTGTTTTTCATACTGTCCCAACTTTTTCTGATTTGGGGTTGTAATTTTGCCATTACACCTCATATGGGGATGTTGGTTGCTGGGATGTCCAATAGGAAGTGTGGGTCTTTTTTGTGGCTATGGATCAAAGGACTGACTGCTGAAGGAAGGGCAGTCGTTTTCTGCAGAAAATACTTAAGAGTCTTTTGATTGAATAAGGATCTTATTATTGCACCATCCGGTCTCCCTAAGATTCTTTTACATCCACTTAAACACAGACGGCTGCAAAACTACAGTCTTGGTATTACTAGATCTCAGTGCTGCATTTGACACGGTTGGCCATGACATATTACTAAACAGACTGGAAAACTGGGTAGGTCTTACTGGCACAGTAGTAAAGTGGTTTGAATCGTACTTAAAGAATAGAAACTACTATGTCTCAATAGGTGACTATGCATCTGAGTGTGCAAGTATGACATGTGGAGCTCCCCAAGGCTCCATCCTGGGGCCTCTACTGTTTAATATCTACATGCTGTCCCTAGCTAAACTCTTCGACAACTCGGCCTAAGAAAATCCGCAACACAACAATGTCAGAATCTATTTACTTTGAAAATAGTGTTCAAAACTATCCAAATCTGGACTTTAAATAAAAGAATAAATTAAAATATAAAAGAAAAAAATAAAGAATAAAATAAATGTATTGCAATTTGAACAATGTTTCCTTTCAGTCGTGGGCTTTGTATATTTACTATCCTAGTCCTGGCTCCGTTCCTTTTCACCCTCTACACTGCAGACTTCACCTTTCACTCAGGAAACTGCCACCTACAAAAGGTCTCTGATGACTCCGCTGTTGTTGGCCTCATCACGGATGGGGACGACAGGGAGTACAGAGAACTTAACAAAGACTTTGTGGACTGGTGCCAGCGGAACCACCTCCAGATTGATGCTGGGAAAACCAAGGCGTGTTGACTCTGTGGTGGCATCAGCCATTGCCCCAGCAGGGCATTGCTGTGGCAGACAGGAAAAGACTGGACAGGCTGATTAAGAAGGCCAGCTGTGTTCTTGGTTGCCCCCTTGACACCGTGAGGGTGGTGGGAGACAGGGGGGTAGTGGCTAAATGATCCTCCATGAGGGACAACTCTTCCCACCCCCATGCAGCACTGAACTGCATTGATATTCAATAACGATTTGAAACCAGTACCACGACTGAGCACCTCGTGACCAAAAAACCAGACCGGCCCAGTTCTATAAAAAGGGGGAAAGAATTGTTGAGTCAAAGCAAATGTTCATCTTACCCCCAAGTAACAATCTGTCCTTTACAATACTTGCTGCACTTACTATGATTGATAAGCAGGGCTTGAAGTTAACTTTTTTGGCAACCAGCCAGTGTGACAGGTAGGAGTGGCAGCATCATGAGGACCTTTAGAGAACTCCTGCCATTTCTTGTAAATACTAAAGGGAAAGGGGACCATTGTGCTTTGTGCAGCAGTTTCTGCAGTTAAGTGATACGAGATTACATTTCTTGTTAATGGTCGGGGAGAGCAAGGTTCGAAGTGGAGAGGTAACAATGGGACTTTCCGGAACAAAGTTTAGATCCATATTTGGAAGTCAATCCAACAACTTGTTATCTAATTGCTTGGAAGAGCATAAGGCGTTGAGTGACCTCATATGGGGATGTTGGTTGCTGGGATGTCCAATAGGAAGTGTGGGTCTTTTGTGTGGCTATGGATCAAAGGACTGAATGCTGCAGGAAGGGCAGTCGTTTTCTGCAGAAAATAATTAGTCTTTTGATTGAATAAGGATCTTATTATTGCACCATCCGGTCTCCCTAAGATTCTTTTACATCCACTTAAACACAGACGGCTGCAAAACTACAGTCTTAGTATTACTAGACCTCAGTGCTGCATTTGACACGGTTGGCCATGACATATTACTAAACAGACTGGAAAACTGGGTAGGTCTTACTGGCACAGTAGTAAAGTGGTTTGAATCGTACTTAAAGAATAGAAACTACTATGTCTCAATAGGTGACTATGCATCTGAGTGTGCAAGTATGACGTGGAGCTCCCCAAGGCTCCATCCTGGGGCCTCTACTGTTTAATATCTACATGCTGTCCCTAGCTAAACTCTTCGACAACTCGGCCTAAGAAAATCCGCAACACAACAATGTCAGAATCTATTTACTTTGAAAATAGTGTTAAAAAATATCCAAATCTTGAATTTAAATAAAAGAATAAATTAAAATATAAAAGAAAAAGAAATAAAGAATAAAATAAATGTATTGCAATTTGAACAATGTTTCCTTTCAGTCGTGGGCTTTGTATATTTACTATCCTCGTCCTGGCCCCGTTCCTTTTCACCCTCTACACTGCAGACTTCACCTTTCACTCAGGAAACTGCCACCTACAAAAGGTCTCTGATGACTCCGCTGTTGTTGGCCTCATCACGGATGGGGACGACAGCCAGTACAGAGAACTTAACAAAGATTTAACAATCTGTCCTTTACAATACTTGCTGCACTTATTATGATTGATAAGCACCATTGTGCTTTGTGCAGCAGCGTCAGCGGTTTACATTTATTGTTTACATTTTATTGTTAAGGGTCGGGGAGAGCAAGGTACCATATAAAACTTTAATTTCACTTTCATTGTGAGGTGTGGTTTGGCTCATATATAGAACCGTTCCAAAGGAGCTGCAGGAGACACTCTGAACTGAACTCTGTCTTTACTTCAGCTGCAGTATCTACTCCGTACTCTTCAACCTAAACATGGCCAGTAAACTTGGTAAGTCATGATGCTGTATCCATTTTAAGAATTACAGTGATCACTGTTGAATCTAATTCATGTAATGTCTTTGTGTAGCTCCTATAGACTAATGCTTCCATAGATATAGCCTACTGGGTAGTTAAACTTAAAATGATTTTACTCTATACCAAAAAGGTCTATCTCTGTATGGATCCTTTCCATAATGTTATCAGACAGAATGATAATCTGAGCCTGTCAGTGGCAAGAACAAAACATATGGTGGATGGAAATTGACGATGTCTATTTGTCGTATATGATTACATTACAGCCCGGTTTGCGGCTGCCGGTCAGGGGCGCCGTAGAGGGGGAAAAGTTAGGACAATTTCAAGGGCCCATGACTGACAGGGGCCCCACAAATTTGGTAAAAAAAAATATATATATATATATATATCAAATATAATAATGAAATTCAAGCACTTTACAGTTATTTTCTCAGATAATTAAATAAAATTATAATAATTAGTAATAATAATAATTTTGTTAAGAGAATTTTCCATTTTGTCAGATTGTACAATAAAAATACATTGAGACTGTAAAAAATGGCCTTCAGCACATTGTTTATGGTTGCTTTTAATCTTGCATCAACTGCATATTAGACTTGAGTGCATGTACAAATCACCAGCAGTAAATACTGTGCTAGTACTAGTATTGAACTACAAGAAGCAAGACAGTTGCAAGCCTTTAATTAGAGTTATGTAAAGCTTTTGATGGGTCCTAGAGATGTGGTGACAACAGCTGCACAGAGGGGGCCCACTTTGATTTTTTGTCATGAGGCCCAAAATTCCTGGCGGCGCCCCTGCTGCCGGTTACAGTGTTCTCGCTCAATACTGGACCAATTTCAAAGATTCTTGTACACAGTCACTTAAGACACTAATGCATGGTGCCTTTTCCTGTAAATAGGGAATTAAACAGTAAATGGAAGCCATATTAGATCATGGAAAGAAAGCCAAATAAGCCAACATAATAAGCCATATTGTAAATATTCACAATTGGATTTCCTGTACGATTAACTACAATGCATGTACAGCCTGATTCTTATTCAATGTCACACATTCTCCTACACAGGTTTGAGCAGAAATAATGAGGAAGAAATTAGGATAGTTATGGTGGGGAAGACAGGAATTGGGAAGAGTGCCTCTGGAAACACCATTCTGGGACGAGAGTGCTTTAAATCAAAGTTCAGTCCAAAGTCTATGACTGTAGACTGTTCCAAGGGCAAAGCTGTGGTGGATGGGCAACGAGTGGCTGTTATCGACACCCCAGGCCTGTTTGACACCAGGTTTGGCAAGGATAGAACAAATAAAGATCTATCCCAGTGTATCTATTATACTGCTCCTGGACCCCATGTGTTCCTGGTGGTCATGCAGCTGGGCAGATACACCGAAGAGGAAAAGCAGACAGTGCAAAGGATTCAAGAAATGTTTGGAGAGGATGCAGACAAATACAGCATGGTTCTCTTTACTCATGGGGACGAACTTAAAAACATGACTATAGAAGACTTCTTGATGGAATCTTCACACCTGCAAGAACTCGTGAAGAGATGTAATAATCAGTACCATGTTTTCAATAATGAGCTGAAGGAGGATCGCTCTCAGGTCACTGAGCTGCTCCAGAAGATCAGAAATTTAAATGAGAAGAACAGAGGAAGCCACTACACAAACGAGATGTTCCAAAAGGCAGAGAGGGTAGTCGAAGAGGAGAAACAACGCATCCTGAAAGAGAAAGAAGAGCAAATACGCAAAGAAAAAGAGGAATTGGAGAGAAAACTTGAGGAAAAATATGAACAACAGATGAAGACAATGATTGAAGAGAAAGAGAAGGAGAGGAAAGAGAGAGAGGAGAGGGAGAGGGAGAGGAAAGAGAGAGAGCAGGAGAGGGAGAGGAAAGAGAGAGAGGAGGAGAGGGAGAGGAAAGAGAGAGAGGAGGAGAGGGAGAGGAAAGAGAGAGAGGAAAGGGAGAGGGAGTGGGAGAGGAAAGAGAGAGAGAAGAGGGAGAGGGAAATGGAGAGGATAGAAAGTGAATATGCAAACATGATTAATAAAATGAAGGAAGAGAAAGACAAAGAACTGAGAGAGGAAAAAGAAAAGTTGCAGAATATACATAACACTGTGGCCAGAGAGGAAGCTGAGAGGTCTAATCTAGTTTCTCGTCTGTTCAAGGTGGTAGTTGATAAAGTTGTCGACCTTTTATTCAACTCCAAGTGAGTGATTGAGACAGCACAACTACAGAGGAACCTACAGAACCTACAGAGGAAGCAGAACTAAAATCACAATGTACTTCTTTATTATGTGAGTGGATGATAATAAAGCTAATTGTATTTGTTAAAGTAGACTTATATGCTGTATCATCATATCATACTCTCACACTGTCATCTAGTGTTCCTTTTGCATTATTTTGATATAGCGCGAGGAGATGTTGTATAATGTAAGCTAACATTTTACCATACAGTACATATAAACTGTTAATTTGTTTGTTTTTTTGTCAGATTTAGATGAATGTATTATAGTAAATCCTTACGTTATTTGATTTTGTTCCTGTTGGTCACAGTTTGTCACAAAGGCTTTATTTCATGGGTTATGTTGATACTTGAAAAGTTATGTGCTACACTGAACAAGAAATAAAGATGTGATATTGAGATAAAACCTTTGTTGAAGTAATAATAATAATAATAATAATAATAATAAAGTAGAGAATGCAATTTCCCAAAACGTTTCTCTTCTTCTGGTATTTCTGGTAGGATTTAGTACAGGAGGCAGTGCGGCAGTTGGTGGACACGGCTTCACTTGGAAGCTCACTGTGCCTCTTGTGAAAGTCAGATTGCCTCCGTGAGCACGTTGTTAGAAAGGTCACAAGATTCCCTACATTTTGATGTAAAAGTAATGTATGAAGAGTTAAAACTGTGGATGGTATCGCAAGGTAAAGAGACTTTAGCTTCTGCCTCTTCCCACTCTGCCAGTTGGGCCCTGCCCTCTGAGTCTGAACATTCCATCCCATACACACCAATGTAAAAATGGCAGAAAGGCATTTGTTCTAAGCCTCAAAGAAGACTGAGTATTTTAAAAAGTACTAATGAGATTTAAAAGTTGAATACCAACCCTGAATGTATGAAAGATGGGGAACGTTTTAAAGTTTGAATGGAGTTTCTCGGTGAATGTATGAATGAGTAGCTAGCAGTTGAAAATGTATAAAAATGTGTCAACTTTGAACATTCTGTCCATCAGCTTTAATGGGGCAAAAATACTAAACATTAAATATTTCAGAAATTATGAATATTATAAATAGTAGCGCTCGATTCTGAACCAAGCTGAACGTTTTGATGTTTGAATGTCATGTTTGAAAAATGTGGAATGAGTTAATGTGCACAAAACGTGGTACTGAAGAATAAGAATAAATAAATATGTAAATAATTATGCCTTCAGTGATAGTGGCAGTAAAGTCAGATATTTTAATAAAATTAAGAAACAATATATGATTATATTAGAGTTCACTTGAAGCTTTTATTTGTCTCTGTCTCACACACACACACACACGATTTTGACAAAATGTGATGTTGCGATATCGATATGAATTAAGATATTTTTAAACATATGTAAAATTACAAAATAGATTCATAACAAATTAAACAAGTTTTCATCATATATTGGACTGGTACAACATAAATAAATAACGATCATGTGTACAAAACAGGACATGTTCTACTGGTTGTACAGTATTAAATATATAAAGAAAACAGGACATGTTCTACTGGTTGTACAGTATTAAATATATAAAGAATGTTCTACTGGTTGTACAGTATAAAATATATAAAGAAAACAGGACATGTTTTACTGGTTGTACAGTATAAAATATATAAAGAAAACAGGACATGTTTTACTGGTTGTACAGTATTAAATATATAAAGAATGTTCTACTGGTTGTACAGTATAAATATATATAAAGAAAACAGGACATGTTCTACTGGTTGTACAGTATAAAATATATAAAGAAAACAGGACATCTTCTACTGGTTGTACAGTATTAAATATATAAAGAATGTTCTACTGGTTGTACAGTATAAATATATATAAAGAAAACAGGACATGTTCTACTGGTTGTACAGTATAAAATATATAAAGAAAACAGGACATGTTTTACTGGTTGTACAGTATAAAATACATAAAGAAAACAGGACATATTTTACTGGTTGTACAGTATAAAATATATAAAGAAAACAGGACATGTTTTACTGGTTGTACAGTATTAAATATATAAAGAAAACAGGACATGTTTTACTGGTTGTACAGTATAAAATACATAAAGAAAACAGGACATGTTTTACTGGTTGTACAGTATTAAATATATAAAGAAAACAGGACATGTTCTACTGGTTGTACAGTATAAAATACATAAAGAAAACAGGACATGTTTTTTGGTTGTACAGTATTAAATATATATAGAAAACAGGACATGTTTTACTGGTTGTACAGTATAAAATACATAAAGAAAACAGGACATGTTCTACTGGTTGTACAGTATAAAATACATAAAGAAAACAGGACATGTTCTACTGGTTGTACAGTATAAAATACATAAAGAAAACAGGACATGTTCTACTGGTTGTACAGTATAAAATACATAAAGAAAACAGGACATGTTTTACTGGTTGTACAGTATAAAATACATAAAGAAAACAGGACATGTTCTACTGGTTGTACAGTATAAAATATATAAAGAAAACAGGACATGTTTTACTGGTTGTACAGTATAAAATACATAAAGAAAACAGGACATGTTCTACTGGTTGTACAGTATAAAATACATAAAGAAAACAGGACATGTTTTTTGGTTGTACAGTATAAAATACATAAAGAAAACAGGACATGTTCTACTGGTTGTACAGTATAAAATACATAAAGAAAACAGGACATGTTTTTTGGTTGTACAGTATTAAATATATAAAGAAAACAGGACATATTTTACTGGTTGTACAGTATAAAATACATAAAGAAAACAGGACATGTTCTACTGGTTGTACAGTATAAAATACATAAAGAAAACAGGACATGTTTTTTGGTTGTACAGTATAAAATACATAAAGAAAACAGGACATGTTCTACTGGTTGTACAGTATAAAATACATAAAGAAAACAGGACATGTTCTACTGGTTGTACAGTATAAAATACATAAAGAAAACAGGACATGTTCTACTGGTTGTACAGTATAAAATACATAAAGAAAACAGGACATGTTTTTTGGTTGTACAGTATAAAATACATAAAGAAAACAGGACATGTTCTACTGGTTGTAAAAAAATGCTATTGAGAATGAGGAGATGTCGCCCCGCCCCCCTTCCGCCATTTTTGGGTGCTCATGTTCATTGTTTGTGTTGGTAGCAGAGGAGGTTCTTCTGTTTTTCTATAGTCTAGATTCAAGATAATTAACTATTTTAGAACGGAACACACTGCTGTGTAAAAAACTGATTCAGCTCCTCACATGATTTTAGTGGAAATCGTAGGAACCACGTGTCACAGTTTTTTCGTATAGTGCAAATTTTGACATGTCAAATTAGTTTATGTGACTAACATTTCCTTCATCTAACACATTTACATAACAGGGGGTGACACAGTGTAAAATATATAAGATATTTTATATATTGTATACATCTTTAAGGTGCTTTAGAATGAACAGTGCATTAATGTAACTATCTAATCTATTATATGACTTGCCCTTTTGACCTGAATGTCAAACCACTTTTGGTGAACTCATCTCACTCCCCTACACATTGCACAAAGCTTCTTTTTCAAAAAAAATTTTTTTTATAAAACAATGCTATAAATCTAGTTACTAGAGTTCACCAAACGTGGTTTGACATGAACAGGTCAAAAGGGCAAAAGCCTAATAGATTTTTCGAATTTGTCGAATATCCAATGTCCAATATAAAACCAACTTTACCATGGTGCTAGCTGGCTACGATTTCAGTACAGTAATATCAAAGATGCTTGCTCCTTCTCTCTCTGGTAATATTATATTCACAAAATACAAACAACAGTACAGTAATGTTAAATCTTACTCCCCCGAGCCCTGCTTTCGATGGTCCGCCGATTTGAGCACGAATATGCTGCACAGTGCCCTGGCATCTTGTTGCTTCTGTTGCTACGCAACTAGGAGTATGACCGGACCAAGATGGCGGCCGCATTTCTTCCGCCCAGCAGCCAATGTGGCGTCTAGCCTACTCTGTATTATCCCTATGGTTGGTTAGCAGAGTGTTCACCGTTAGCTGGAACTGAATACCGGCAGAACAACAAGCCGTCCGAGTTTAGTTCAGTAAGAACCCGGATGCTGGTGCTCTGTGGGGGGGTCAGAACCGGGAATGAAGCCGAGGACAACAACAACAACAACAACAGGTTGGTTTACTTTCTCCTGCTGCTAATGTTGCTAAGCTAACCGTGGCTAGTTCACAGCTACTCGTCAGTCTGAGATAAAAGATCTGCGATGCTATTTTAAACACTTTCAGACGTTTTTTAATGTTGCGTGTGCGTGCGTGTGCGCGCGTGCGTGCGTGCGTGTTTGTCTGTGTGTGTCTGTCTCTCTCTCTGTGTGTGTGTCAGTGTGTGTCAGTGTGTGTGTATGTGTGTGTGTGTGTGTGTCTGTCTCTGTGTGTGCGTGTGTGCGCGTGTGTGTGTGTGTGTGTTGGGGTGTGTGTGGGGGGGGGGGCGGCCTTTTTGTCGCCTTTTGTCTTTGTGTCGCATTTTTGTCGTCTTTTTTTCGCCTTTTTTTGCGTTTTTGTCGTATTTTGTCGTCTTTTTGTTGCCTTTTTGTCGTCTTTTTGTCCCCTTTTTTTCGCCTTTTTTTGCGTTTTTGTCGTATTTTTGTCGTCTTTGTCGTCTTTTTATCGTCTTTTTGTCGCATTTTTGTTGTCTTTTTGTTGCGTTTTTGTCGTCTTTTTGTCACATTTTTGTTGTCTTTTTGTTGCGTTTTTGTCGTCTTTTTGTCACATTTTTGTTGTCTTTTTGTTGCGTTTGTCGTATTTTTGTCGTCTTTTTGACGCTTTTTTGTCGCATTTTTGTCGTATTTTGTCTTCTTTTTGTTGCCTTTTTGTTGCCTTTTTGTCACCTTTTTGTCGTCTTTTTGTCGTCTTTTTTTCGCCTTTTTTTGCGTTTTTGTCGTATTTTTGTTGTCTTTGTCGTCTTTTTGTCGTCTTTTTGTCGTCTTTTTGTCGTCTTCTTTGTCTTTTTGTTGCCTTTTTGTCGCCTTTTTTTGCGTTTTTGTCGTATTTTTGTCCCCTTTTTTCGCCTTTTTTTGCGTTTTTGTCGTATTTTTATCCCCTTTTTTCGCCTTTTTTTGCGTTTTTGTCGTATTTTGTCGTCTTTTTGTTGCCTTTTTGTCGTCTTTTTGTCCCCTTTTTTTCGCCTTTTTTTGCGTTTTTGTCGTATTTTTGTCGTCTTTGTCGTCTTTTTATCGTCTTTTTGTCGCATTTTTGTTGTCTTTTTGTTGCGTTTGTCGTATTTTTGTCGTCTTTTTGACGCTTTTTTGTCGCATTTTTGTCGTATTTTGTCTTCTTTTTGTTGCCTTTTTGTTGCCTTTTTGTCACCTTTTTGTCGTCTTTTTGTCGTCTTTTTGTCGTCTTTTTTTCGCCTTTTTTTGCGTTTTTGTCGTATTTTTGTTGTCTTTGTCGTCTTTTTGTCGCCTTTTTGTCGTCTTTTTGTCGTCTTCTTTGTCTTTTTGTTGCCTTTTTGTCGCCTTTTTTTGCGTTTTTGTCGTATTTTTGTCCCCTTTTTTCGCCTTTTTTTGCGTTTTTGTCGTATTTTTGTCCCCTTTTTTTGCGTTTTTGTCATCTTTTTGTCGTCTTTTTGTCCCCTTTTTTTCGCCTTTTTTTGCGTTTTTGTCGTATTTTTGTCGTCTTTGTCGTCTTTTTATCGTCTTTTTGTCGCATTTTTGTTGTCTTTTTGTTGCGTTTTTGTCGTCTTTTTGTCGCATTTTTGTTGTCTTTTTGTTGCGTTTGTCGTATTTTTGTCGTCTTTTTGACGCTTTTTTGTCGCATTTTTGTCGTATTTTGTCTTCTTTTTGTTGCCTTTTTGTTGCCTTTTTGTCACCTTTTTGTCGTCTTTTTGTCGTCTTTTTTTCGCCTTTTTTTGCGTTTTTGTCGTATTTTTGTTGTCTTTGTCGTCTTTTTGTCGCCTTTTTGTCGTCTTTTTGTCGTCTTCTTTGTCTTTTTGTTGCCTTTTTGTCGCCTTTTTTTGCGTTTTTGTCGTATTTTTGTCCCCTTTTTTCGCCTTTTTTTGCGTTTTTGTCGTATTTTTGTCCCCTTTTTTCGCCTTTTTTTTGCGTTTTTGTCATCTTTTTGTCGTCTTTTTGTCTTTTTGTTGCCTTTTTTGTCGTCTTTTGTTGCCTTTTTGTTTTTTGTTGCGTTTTTGTTGTCTTTTTGTCGCCTTTTGTATTTATCGTATTCTTGTTTTGGGGTCAAATGGCCTTTTGAATGGGAGAGCTAGGGGCACTTTTATGCTAGCCTCAAAATATCTATTTTTAACCACTAAGAAGACTCGACACAACATGAGACTTTGCTCCGAGTATCTCCAGGAGCTCTACACATTAACTCCACCGGAGCACAAGGGATATACTAAATCTGTTGCTGCTCGTTTTGATATTGACTCGTTCTGACTGCCGAGACGGCGGCGACCGGAAACAACAAGAGAAAGAAGTGATAAAAGTCATATTATGGTATGTTGAATCCCTATGTTTAATACGTGTGCCGTGTCTCTGCAGGACAGATGAACTGATCCAGAAAACCATACGGGACAAGTTCAGAGAACGCATCGCTCATCGTCTCAACGCCATCACAGACGGCGACAGAATACTGGTGAGGCGTCTTCCTCATAGATCCTAGTAGAGTACTTATTTCATGTTTTAAAGCATGGCGTTCATACTCAAGATGGTTGCAACTGCTGCGTAACGTAGCTTTTCTGTAGACCCCATTTTGAGAAGCGTGAGCCTCAAACACACGAGAATGAAGATGAGGATGGACCTGTGTGGGTCCCTAGTGGAGAACAGGGATTTTCAACCTTTTTGGAGCCGCGGCACATTTTATACATTCAAAAAATCCGCCGGCACACCACCAACCAAAAATGTTACAAAATGACACATTGTAGCCTAATACAGTCTTTATATAATTTATAATATAAAATGTAGTCTGTCAATGTGTTGATACTCACTCAGTGTGTAACCTGGGTCTGTTTAGATGAACACAACGCTGACAGGAAGTGAAGAAATGAGCGTGAAAGGTGGCAGTAATTCTATTGGCTTAAATCAACAAGGTCATTATTGGGCTATACTGCCACCTACTGACACAGAATAGTATTTAATATCTCTGTCAGTCATCACTTTGGAGGCACAGATGAGCAACAATGGCAAATTATTTGCAGTAACTCAATAAAATAATTTTGTTGGACCAATTAAGTAAAATCGGATAATTTTCCACGACACTGGACGATCTCTCACGATCTCTCACGGCACACAGTGGTTGAAAATCTAATAACATTCATTTTTTTTCAAATATGCCTCACTTTTGCCCCATAAAGTACAGTGTTTGAACAATACAGCATCATACACAAAAATAATCATTTCCAACCAGGGAACATTACAACCTTATTTATTAAAGTAAAAAAAGAAAGGAAATAATAATAAAATTTATATATATATATATATATATATATATATATATATATATATATATATATATACATATATATATATATACAATTTAAAAAAGGGCATTTAATTCATAATTATAAAAGAAAATTAAAAAAAATAGATAAAATATAATACAAAGGCAATATGAAATGGAATGAAGGTTATATAATCACTTTTCCTTGAAAAACTCTGGCAGTAGATCAGCTAAATAAATAGTTTTCTTATTATTAATAATTTGGATAGACTCCAAAAAGTTCAGAAATTCAATTCTGAAGTGAGTAAAAGGTGGCCGAGATTTAGAAAATTTTGCTTTATGGATATTCAATTTCCCTTGTAGAATTAATAAGTTGACAATTCTATGTATTGTTTTGTTTTTGTTATCGTTATTAAGAATAACATCTTTGGCTTCTAATTTAAGGTTCTCATACCTAATTAACATCAAAAACACCTTGCGTGACCACTTCCTGTCGGTTATTTTCACATGAAATCAAACAAATGCACCATTAAGCATCTCATTACACTAAGAGTTATACCTCCAGAAAAATAGAGGTAGCCTATACTAATAAGTATTATCAGCTAATACAACATGGTGGGATGTCTTACTGGAAGTATTTAAAGTCCAGGCTGTCAAGTGGGCCGATTTCCAAATTTGGAATAGTCAAACCTTACCTGAAAAATATATTTAAATTAGCTGAGCCAGAAATCCTGTGGTCACTGTCCCAACAGAATAGAATAAATTATTTTTATAAGCATGATAATCATGCTTATAATAAAGTATTAAAGTGGTGAATGAACACTCGGAATGCTTGTTCGGAATGTTTGTTCAGAATGTTTGTTCGGAATGTTTGTTCGGAATGTTCAGAATGTCTCCATGGCAACAAGAGACAGATGCCACCAGCCGTTCGAATAACAATCATAAATAAAATAGCAATTTGGCATATTTAACCAAAATCAACAGCAATCATCAACTGTCTTATACGCCTTAGGACCTTAACGAAGGTATAGTCACAAGATATATGATCAAAATCATAAAAATAACAGCTTATATAGCTGGGGAGCTTGGTTGCCTTAGTGACAGTTGCGTCCACTTGTTTCCCAAAATGAACGTCAATACAAAACAAAAAAATAGAAACAAATCAACTATTAAGGGTATTCTCCTAACGTTAAAACAAAATGTGAAGATGCTTGAGTGACATTTATATAATAAATAAGTCAGTGATGTGGCTGGTCTTCATATCTCTGCTGGTTATTACCAACTAGCTAAAGAACAGAGTACCAGCCCACACACTGAGATCGTGGTGCCTATTACTGAAATCAGATTTTTATTTTTATTTGGGGTATCAGCAAAGATACTTAATAAATAAAGAACTTACAGTATATTTTGTATTTTTATCAGAAACTGCTTTATTGGCCCATGAGTGTAAACACAAGGGAATGTGAGTCTGTCTTTGTGTTGCTTTAACACAGAAACAGACATAACGTTACGGCTAAACACAAAGATGAACAAGGTAACGTTAAACTTGAACGTTTGACTACTATGTACAGATATAAGTTAGTATGTAATCAAGTATAGACACATACGTATATAAAGTTACATGTAAACAGATCTGTGAAGCTTCAACATTAAGGCAGTTAGTGTAAATGATTCAGTAGATGGCGCCAATGTTCAATCAATGTTAGAGTTACAAATCATTCTTCCTACAGTGCAGCTCACATCAGCTGATGATGTACTACAAGTTAATTTATTGTTTATTTAAATTAAATTCATTTTTACTCTGTTAGTACTTAGAGCAACTTGTATAATGGATGAAGGACCTGGAACATGTTGAATGAATTGAAAGACATTTTAACCTGTAGGCTATAATAACTTGAATTCACTCCATATGTCTTTTTTTTGGGGGGGGGGGGCATGTCTGGCAATGACGCCCAGGTGTGGCGGCGTACTTATCAACTACGATGTACACTGGCGACGTGTAGTCAATCCACACGTTAGAGTCACATGACAGTCTCCTTCGGTAGGTTACCACAATCCTCTCGCCGTACTGGTCTGACATCTACCAACCAGAGAGTGTTGTGGGCGGGACATGAAGTGAGACTCAGTGGTGAGTGCTGATTGGCTGATAGACGTCTAACATCTACCAACCAGAGAGTGTTGTGGGCGGGACAGGAAGTGAGACTCAGAGCTGCAGCTGAGACAAAGTAGAACACCTTTTATTAGCGTGTACTTTAGGTTTATAGCATGAGGTTATCTGTTCTGACATACAGTGTGAAAGCATTTGTAAATTGGTCAGAACAAAAACATTGTTGAGCTTGTGTGTAAAAGACGTTCCAGCATTTTAAATGTGTGTTAACTGTATAGCATACACAGACAGATGTTGTGCTAACTGTGGTAAGAGTTCAGGAAAGTTGTTAAAAGTATTAAGTAAAAAACTGTAAGAGACACGTACTACGGGTGGGAAACATGATATTTAGGGTTATTATATGATGAATTCATGAGGTCAAGACTTATCTTTTGAGTTCCAGAGAAGCGTTATCTGCACGCGGTCACATGCTGCCTCACTTGTTCAGGAAGTAAAGATGATGATCAGAGAGTTTATCTGGTCATCACAACACATGAACACGTCAACATGTCGCTGCTGAAGTCTCTCAAACCGCCTTTAACAACTTTAAACTGACAAATACTGCTTTAATTTATCAGACTGAGAGATAACCAGCAGCTCTAATTCAGGAACACATGGATTCATTTAAGACGTTATTCACAACCATGGGAGAGAGAGTGTGTGTGTGTGTGTTTGTGTGTGTGTGTGTGTGTGTGTGTGTGTGTGTGTGTGTGTGTGTGTGTGTGTGTGTGTGTGTGTGTGTGTGTGTGTGTGTGTGTGTGTGTGTGTGTGTGTGTGTGTGTCTTTGTACTTTGAACTTGAACTTATTATGGTCTGTTTCTGCCTGTTCAGGTATTAGAGTTCCTAAATGACTCATTAAAGGAGCGCTCTAGATTTAGGGGGACTGGCCCGGAGCTGGAGACGCTTCTGCTTGAGGCTGCTGCGTGTCATGGTGAGTGCTGATTGGCTGATACTCGTCTAACATCTACCAACCAGAGAGTGTTGTGGGCGGGACATGAAGTGAGACTCAGTGGTGAGTGCTGATTGGCTGATACTCGTCTGACATCTACCAACCAGATAGTGTTGTGGGCGGGACAGGAAGTGAGACTCAGAGCTGCAGCTGAGACAAAGTAGAACACCTTTTATTTCATTAACTTTATAATAAAACACAGATACAGATCATCAGAAAACTGCCAAATATGGGGCCTAGCCTTTCTAATATGGGACCGAGCCTTTCTAATATGGGACCGAGCCTTTCTAATATGAGGCCGAGCCTTTCTAATATGGGACCGAGTCTTTCTAATATGGGACCGAGTCTTTCTAATATGGGGCCGAGCCTTTCTAATATGGGACCGAGCCTTTCTAATATGGGACCGAGCCTTTCTAATATGGGACCGAGCCTTTCCAATATGAGGCCGAGCCTTTCTAATATGGGACCGAGCCTTTCTAATATGGGACCGAGCCTTTCTAATATGGGACCGAGCCTTTCTAATATGGGACCGAGCCTTTCCAATATGAGGCCGAGCCTTTCTAATATGGGACCGAGCCTTTCCAATATGAGGCCGAGCCTTTCTAATATGAGGCCGAGCCTTTCTAATATGGGACCGAGCCTTTCTAATATGAGGCCGAGCCTTTCTAATATGAGGCCGAGCCTTTCTAATATGGGACCGAGCCTTTCTAATATGGGACCGAGCCTTTCTAATATGAGGCCGAGCCTTTCTAATATGAGACTGAGCCTTTCTAATATGGGACCGAGCCTTTCTAATATGGGACTGAGCCTTTCTAATATGAGGCCGAGCCTTTCTAATATGGGACCGAGCCTTTCCAGCTGCTGCTCCACGACGGTGGAAGCTGCTGCCTTCACATATCAGATGGTCTCCCTCCATATTTCTGTTGTTATATCTGGATAAAGACCCATTATAACTCTCTAATCTCTCAGTCTGGTCTCATCATGTCATCATTCTGCTGCTTGTTGTTGTCGTTGGATCTTCTTTTTGGGTTTTAATATTTACAGTTTAATGTTCTTTTATTCAGCTCTTTGGTCAGATTAATGTGTGTTTAAATGTGTTCTAGAAATCAACTTTTCTTACTGGAAGTTAACATAAGAAACATTTTACAGACCCAGAGATATGTTGCTTATAATAATGAATCAGAAATCCCAATCAGAAGCCGAGCAGCTAAAGAGGAGTCTCTCACTAGGCTACCCCCTGAGGGGAGTTACTGTTTCTCTTCACCTATCAGCAGGTCACATCACAGAGAAACGAGGCGCTTGCAAAAGTTTGGTTCACTTTAGTTCAGAACGAACTAAAGTGCTTTTATTGTTTTTCCAATGCAAGCAGAAATATAAAATACAAGCAAAACATAGAAATAATAAACCTCTGATTAAGAAGCTGTTTCTCAGACAAAGTTATCTCTAGACTCTGCTGCTCTCCTAAGAGAAACAACCAGTCCCTCCAGAAAAACCTGATTATACGATCTCATAATTCAATGCATAATCAGCCAAAGTCTGTATATTGATGCGGGGGGGGGGGGGGGGGCGCATTTTTTTCAAATACGCATCACTTTCGCCGCATAAAATGCAGATTTTCCGGGTCTTGCATGATTTCATAATCACCGCATTTTCGTTGCAAAAAAGTCACATATATCTCAGCAGGAAGATGAAAAATGTTGCGTTTACTTCACACAAGAGCAGCCATTTTCCCCTGTTGCCATGGGAACATCATGAAGTGATGTAATTTCTCCTACTGAGAACACGGTGTTGGGGGAATCACTTTGTTTTCTCTTTTTCATCAAACTGCATTTTTTGCAAGTTCCCGCAATGTCATCGCATAAAATAGCATAAATATCCCGCATATTCCATCGTGTTTTTTAAGAAAACGTGCCGCATAATCAATGATTTTTGCCTGCAACAATCACAAAAAACTCTGGGCCAGATGTACTAACGCTTTTGCGCCCACTTCAGGCGTATTTGTGTCGCAACGTGCGCGTAAAATCATGGCGAGGTATGTACAAACAGGCCGCAATGATGTAAACGCGCAAACTGCATGTCGTGGGAGCTGAAAAGGGCAAATTGCGTTTTTCGTGTCATGCATATTTATTCATGGGAGGGTCGCGGGGAAAGTGGGAGTTTACCGTAAAGAGATGGGAGGGGAAGCGTAAAGAGCGCTTAATTACGTATTCCGCGGTATGTACAAACACCGCCAGTGATAGCGCGCCTCTATTTTGCGGTGAAAATTCTCCGCCTCTTAAAAGCAGGTGTAAACCTGGAAGCGGGTTTCCTCACATATGCCTCCTGGTGAAATGACAGCAGTAATCCGAGCAAGACGAAGACATCGGCCGAGGAGACGAGCTGAAAGGAGTTTTGCCACAAGGATCACAGATTAAGCAGCCATGCAAGATTACAGTTACTGGAAGAAATCAAAGATGACATTGAATCTCCGACTCAGAGTTCACATTCCAGCAGTTGTTAAACTCCTCGCTACATTACAAATATTGGCATCAGGATAATTTCAAACAGTCATAGCATCAGCAGTGGGAATATCGCAGTCTGCACTCAGCCGTATCATAGCACAAGTACTTACAGTTTACGGTATAGTGGGCGGAGAAAGGCGCTAATTACGGATGACCTGCAGGTTTGGTAAATATGGCGTAAACTATGGTATCATTGCGTTCGCTATCTGCGGGTGAGCCATGGCGCTGATAACGCTACGTTCGCAAATGTACGTACATCTGGCCCTCTGTGTTTTTCTGGAGGACTGGGATGTGCTGCAGCAGCATCCGGCCTCTTGTTGTCACCGTCTGAACTCTGCCCTCTATTCACTTCAATCCAAACTCTAAGATCTTCTATGCTGCATAATGCAATGTAAACTAAATATGTAAGCAAAGTAATGGCTTCAGCTGTTTTTGGGTTCTCAAAACACACACTTCTAAATGAAAATAAAAAACACACACATCTGAATAATATGAAATCACACATAAATGATATAGAAAATACATCTAAATGATAAAAACACACACACCTAAAATGATATAAAAATACCTCTGAATGGTAAAACACACATTCTTCACACTTCAAGCAAAGATATATTTTCTGCTATTCAAAAACACACATGCTTTAAGCAATGATACACACATATATTTTATAAGCAAGGTTATATGTTCTGCTATTTTTGGGTGTTCAGTCAGACCTCCGTTCAACAAGACGATAGATTATAGATATAGACCAAGATATAATAACACGTTTATAACACTGACAACACTGCAAGATACAACTATTATAAAGACAATTAATATTCCTTCATATATAATGTACAACATCACATAATCTTTAGATTTACAATTAAACATCTGGAACACACACACACAGTCAAGAAAATATCAAATAACTCAACATATATACAAGATAATATCATATATTTTATATTATTATAATAATAATTATTGGGTATTTATGTCTTATTTCACATCATTTCTGTCTTTTGTGTTGTAGTCTAAATGTTTTCTCTGCATGAATGTGTCCCGTCCCTTGTGTTAAAGCCAGTGTATACCAGGCTGTATTAAAGCCGATGATGAAATGATGATATCTGCATATTAAAGCTGCGCTCCTCTCCGTGTCCTCAGGTTCACAGCGACTACAGCAGCACAGAGCATCAGCAGCAGGACACTGAGACCTGAGCATCGCACTTTGAAGAAGGTGGAGTAAATCCCAAAGGGCTCAAAGTACACTAACACAGTTCTCTCTGTTGACTCACACTGGTAATATCGGTCCATAACTGCACACCAGTACTCTCCTGCGTCTCCCACTGAGATATTAGAAATAACAAGGCTCCCATTAGACCTGCTCACTCTGCTCATGCTCTGATACGTTACACTAAAGATTCTACCCTCTGTTCGCTGTGACTTGATAAACCAATCATGCCTCTTACCCTTTCTCCAGTCTGTGCATCTGAGAGTGACTTCTTCTCCCTCTGAGAAGAGCTCTACAGCAGGGGGGCCAAATTTGGGGCAGACCAGCAGATAATAATGTTGCTCTCTCCTAGAGGCTGCACAGTCGTACAGACCTGAGTGATTTAACATTAGAGATGAAAACACCAGCGAGTAGTTTTGGTCCACTGAAGGATCAGTCTGGTTGTGTAGTTCTTGGTCAGCAGAGAGATCTTTGGACCAACGTGGGGGCTGTTCATCAGTGGAGTCAGTGATAGTGCACGGCAGCACAGCGCTCTCTCCCACTGAGCGGTAGATCATCTCATGCCATAGTCTCAACCGTACAATGTGACTGCTAACACACTGCTGTTGGTTCATCACCAGACAGTTGTAGTCTGTAACGTCTGTTGCTGTGACGTTGGAAACACGAAGAGTTGATGTGTTTGTCACCACTTGGTATATTCCTCTATCATTGTCCATCACTGATGTCGTCTTGTCCCCAAAAACTCTGTTCCATGTTTCTTGCTGATATCTAGAGTCCCGTTTGAGCCACTGGACATCCAGATTATCAGCTGCTCCCTCACATGGCAGGTCCACCGTTACTCCAAGTCTCGCTCTGATAAATCTCCATCTCCGATCTATTTGAGTACAAACAGTGATAGTGAAGTTGTTGTCATGCGTCACTTTGCCGTCAGTCCAACACTCCTCTCGGTACGGGCCGGAGTCTGAATGGGTCAGATTGAGGATGGTGTAAGAAGAAGTTTTCACATCGCTGACACGTCGTTGTTTCAAGTATTCAGGTACTGAGGGGTTGTTGGACCAGAGGTCAGAGGAGTTGGACCAGAGGTCAGAGGAGTTGGACCAGAGGTCAGAGGAGTTGGACAAGAGGTAAGAGGTGTTCCACAGGACGAGCTTCTCCTCACCAACAGATCTGGAGATCAGGCAGGAGTCGGTGTTCTCTGGGAACTTGAAGGTGTAAAACCATCCTTCCTTTCGGAGGATGATGATCCGTTGTTGTGCATGGATGTAGTTGATGAGAGCAAACAGCAGGAAGGAGAGCTCTGTGACTGCAGCCATTCTGCTCCGAGGTCGACAAACACTGACACCACTCAGCTCATATATACGCTCTACACCAACGTCATCAGATCACCATGACAACCATCATCAGCAGCTGCTCTTTTCCTGTTATTAACAAACATGAGTTCGTTATCTCATCATCAGAGGAAAGCTTGCAGCATCAGCTCTCTATCCAGTAATCAATGTCCTTTACACGACCCTAAAACCACAGAGGCTGACGTGTCTTCACAGCTTTTTCAGAGATAAGAGTGTGTGTGTGTGTGTGTGTGTGTGTGTGTGTGTGTGTGTGTGTGTGTGTGTGTGTGTGTGTGTGTGTGTGTGTGTGTGTGTGTGAAGGATTCCAGAAATATAAGAAAACAGAGCAGTTTACGCATTTAAGGATGTTCTTTTGTTGCTTTAATTCAAGTTTTTGTGGCTTTTCTTTAAACGTACAATATGTAACTTTCTGCCGCTAGGGGTCTCTCAACCAAAACAATGGATTGTAAACACGGACTTTTGATGACGTTGGTAAGTTCATAGACCTATAAGTATGTTGCGTGGAATTATGGGAGTTGTACTTTTTAATGTTAAACACCTTCGCCGATTAGAATGCATCCGTTCACGTACAAGTTTACCCATTCAAATGTATTCACTTTATGTTTAGTAACGCTTATTCATGTCATTCTAATAACATAGCTGCATTTTCCCCAACATAATTACATTTTTCTTGATTCGATCTATATTGGTAGCTGACCAGTTAGCTAGCTAGCTAGCTAGTGAGCCAGCAAGCTAACGTTAGCCAGCAGCTAAAACACAGTGACTATCACAATATATTTCACATGTCACTGTCACCATTTGGATGGTTTCAACACCGGGGTGGGACGCGGTTTGTTGTAACGCTAGCTAGCTACTCAACGAGGCTGAGAGACAGGTGTGGGTGGGGATTGCCGGGGGAATCTCCCAGGACGGCGAGCCGAGGACGGCCGATGGCCGATGTGCAGCAGCAGAGCTGCTCCAAGCTGCCAGGAACGATCTCCCCCTTCACTATTCTTTAATCTTAACTATTCGTTTTGGTGCTTGTCGGGTTAATTTAGCTAACTGTAAAGACAGAGGGGTGAGAAATTTGGCAGGGAGGAGATTTTTGGCAAGAACACCAGTAGGTAGCGCTAACGGAGACTAGCTAGCTAACACTAGCTATGGATGGCTGGTGTTGCGACTCGGATCTGGGTCTGATATGGTCTGTTTCCCGACGCTTCATTAAACTGCCGTTAGCGTCGTAAGCACCCGGCATCGGAGTTAAGTGCTGTATAGTACTTATACTGTATGGATTGCTGTAATGGTGGCTGGCTGTGGGCTAACGGTAACTGGCTATTGCTACATGTCCCGGCTGTGTTGTCAGCTGTTATCCCAGGCAGACAGACCGGGTGCTAGCTGGCTAAATTAGCATTAGATTAGTCGTCTAATCTATACAGCTAAAGTTAACATTACTGGTAAACTCATTCGTGGGTTAGCCCAGTGCTGCCTTTATCCGTGGTGAAAACAATCATGCTACTAATAACTTTATGAGCGTGTTGAACGATGTGGTAACCCTATAATGTCATCCACCAAGCATTAGCTGGCTAGCATTAAGTTAGCGGACTGTAGCTGTCTGAAAAGAGCCTGTTTCTCTTCTTCTGGTATTTCTGGTAGGATTTAGTACAGGAGGCAGTGCAGCAGTTGGTGGACACGGCTTCACTTGGAAGCTCACTGCGCCTCGTGTGAAAGTCAGATTGCCTCCGTGAGCACGTTGTTAGAAAGGTCACAATTATCCCTACATTTTGATGTAAAAGTAATGTATGAAGAGTTAAAACTGTGGATGGTATCGCAAGGTAAAGAGAATTTAACTTCTGCCTCTTCCCACTCTGCCAGTTGGGCCCGGCCCTCTGAGTCTGAACATTCCGTCCCATACACACCAATGTAAAAATGGCAGAAAGGCATTTGTTCTAAGCCTCAAAGAAGACTGAGTATTTTAAAAAGTACTACTGGGATTTGAAAGTTGAATACCAACCCTGAATGTATGAAAGATGGGGAACGTTTTAAAGTTTGAATGGAGTTTCTCGGTGAATGTATGAATGAGTAGCTAGCAGTTGAAAATGTATGAAAATGTGTCAACTTTGAACATTCTGTCCATCCGCTTTAATGGGGCAAAAATACTAAACATTAAATATTTCAGAAATTATGAATATCATAAAAAGTAGCGCTCGATTCTGAACCAAGCTGAACGTTTTGATGTTTGAATGTAGTTTCCATGTTGATAAATGTGCAAAGTAAGGCCTTCAGCATTCACATTCCCTCGGCCTTTGGAATTAAAATATCCTCACATCATCACATACCCTTCATCGTACCTAGAGATTAACATGGGGTACTTTCCATAAAATCATCTCTCAATGTAAATCAAACCAGCTATTAGGCTAACCGGCATAAAACCATGTTAATCTCTAGGTATGGTGAAGGGTATGTGGTGATGTGGGGGCCAAGGGAACTTTATCAGGATGCATAGTATCCTGGATCCATGAATAACTGGCCTTTAATAATAAAAACCTGCCTGCTGCCTCTATGGGAATTTAACATAGGGGTGTACTAACTTTAGTTACCAGCGGTTTAGACATTAATGGCTGTTATACAAGCTGTACACTTACTACTTTACACTGTTATACAAGCTGTACACTTACTACTTTACACTGTTATACAAGCTGTACACTTAATACTTTACATTGTAGCAAAGTGTAATTTCTTCAGCGTTGTCCCATTAACAGATATAATGAAATATTTACTAAATTGTGAGGACTGTACTCACTTTTGTGAAATGCTGTATTTGTGTTTCAATTTCCAATATGAACAGCTGTTCACTGTGACTTTAGCGTGTCTTTTAGGTTTATAGCATGAAGTTATCTGCTCTGACATACAGTGTGAAAGCATTTGTAAATTGGTCAGTACAAAAACATTGTTGAGCTTGTGTGTAAAAGACGTTCCAGCATTTTAAATGTGTGTTAACTGTATAGCATACACAGACAGATGTTGTGCTAACTGTGGTAAGAGTTCAGGAAAGTTGTTAAAAGTATTGAAAGAATTGTCACAGCAATCGTAAAAAACTGTAAGAGACACGTACGACGAGTGGGAAACATGATATTTAGGGTTATTATATGATGAATTCATAAGGTCAGGACTTATCTTTTGAGTTCCAGAGAAGCGTTATCTGCACGCGGTCACATGCTGCCTCACTTGTTCAGGAAGTAAAGATGATGATCAGAGAGTTTATCTGGTCATCACAACACATGAACACGTCAACATGTCGCTGCTGAAGTCTCTCAAACCGCCTTTAACAACTTTAAACTGACAAATACTGCTTTAATTTATCAGACTGAGAGATAACCAGCAGCTCTAATTCAGGAACACATGGATTCATTTAAGACGTTATTCACAACCATGGGAGAGAGAGTGTGTGTGTGTGTGTGTGTGTGTGTGTGTGTGTGTGTGTGTGTGTGTGTGTGTGTGTGTGTGTGTGTGTGTGTGTGTGTGTGTGTGTGTGTGTGTGTGTGTGTGTGTGTGTGTGTGTGTGTGTGTGTGTATCTTGTACTATGTATTCTGGTCATTTTATTGTATTTTATTCACATTATATTGATAGTGTTTATGAGAAGAGAGGACCAGGGCAAAAACACATTTTATTACATTCTCTCTGTACTTTGTACATTTAAATACACATGACAATACACTTGAACTTGAACTTATTATGGTCTGTTTCTGCCTGTTCAGGTATTAGAGTTCCTAAATGACTCATTAAAGGAGCGCTCCAGATTTAGGGGGACTGGCCCGGAGCTGGAGACGCTTCTGCTTGAGGCTGCTGCGTGTCATGGTGAGTGCTGATTGGCTGATACTCGTCTGACATCTACCAACCAGATAGTGTTGTGGGCGGGACAGGAAGTGAGACTCAGTGGTGAGTGCTGATTGGCTGATACTCGTCTGACATCTACCAACCAGATAGTGTTGTGGGCGGGACAGGAAGTGAGACTCAGAGCTGCAGCTGAGACAAAGTACAACCCCAAATCATAAAAAGTTGGGACAGTATGAAAAACACAAACACAAAAAAGAAAGTAGTGATTTCTAAATGTACTTTGACTTGTATTTCATTGCAGACAATGTGAACACAAAATATTTCATGTTTTGTCTGGTCAACTTAATTTCATTTGTAAATATACATCCTTTCCTGTCATTCAGACCTGCAACACATTCCAAAAAAGGTTGGGACAGGAGCAATTTAGGGCTAGTAATCAGGTAAATTGGTTAAATAATGATGTGATTTGAAACAGGCGATGTCAACAGGTGATTGTAATTATGATTTGGTACAAAAGCAGCATCCAAGAAAGGTCTAGTCCTTTAGGAGCAAAGATGGGCCGACGATCGCCAGTTTGCCAACAAATACGTGAGAAAATTATTGAAATGTTTAAAAACAATGTTCCTCAAAGAAAGATAGGAAGACATTTGCTTATTTCACCTTCAACAGTGCATAACATAATTAAAAGATTCAAGAAATGAGGAGGAATTTCAGTGCATAAAGGACAAGGGCGCAAGCCTAAGCTGAACAACCGTGATCTCCGATCCCTCAGGCGGCACTGCATCAAGATTCGTCATTCATCTATAAGCGATATCACCACATGGGCTCAGGACTACTTTGGCAAACCTTTGTCAAGTACCACAATACGTAGTTACAGCCACAAATGCCAGTTAAAACTGTACTGTGCCAAAAGGAAGCCCTATGTTAACAGTGTCCAGAAGCGCCGTTGACTTCTCTGGGCTCGGAGGCATCTGGGATGGACCATCACACAGTGGAAACGTGTACTGTGGTCAGATGAATCAGTATTTCAGGTATTTTTTGGGAGAAATGTACGCCGTGTGCTCCGGACCAAAGAAGAAAAGGATCATCCAGACTGTTACCAGCAACAAGTCCAAAAGCCAGGGTCTGTCATGGTATGGGGTTGTGTCAGTGCCCATGGCAAAGGTAACTTGCACTTCTGTGATGGCACCATTAATGCTGAAAAGTACATAGAGATTTTGGAGCACACTATGCTGCCTTCAAGAAGACATCTTTTCCAGGGACGTCCATGCATGTTTCAACAAGATAATGCAAAACCACATTCTGCACACATTACAAAGTCCTGGCTGCGGAGGAAGAGGATACGGGTACTTGACTGGCCTGCCTGCAGTCCCGACCTGTCTCCAATAGAGAAGGTGTGGCGCATTTTGAAGCGCAAAATGCGACAGCGAAGACCCCGTACTGTTGCCCACTTTAAGACTGGTTTGCAGCAAGAATGGGACAAAATTACACCTGAAACACTTCCTCACTTGGTGTCTTCAGTCCCTAAACGTCTTTTAAGTGTTGTGAAAAGGAATAGCAACATTACAAAGTGGTAAATGCTTTACTGTTCCAACTTTTTTTGAAATGTGTTATGAACCAAAATAGAAATTTTGTTTTCTTGAAAAAAAAAACAGTAAAAATCATGAGGAACACATTAAATTATGTGCTGTTGTATTGTCTGCAATGAAATACAAGTCAAAGTACATTTAGAAATCACTACTTTCTTTTTTTATTTGTGTTTTCCATACTGTCCCAACTTTTTCTGATTTGGGGTTGTAGAACACCTTTTATTTCATTAACTTTATAATAAAACACAGATACAGATCATCTGCTAACTGCCAAATATGGGACCGAGCCTTTCTAATATGGGACCGAGCCTTTCTAATATGGGTCCGAGCCTTTCTAATATGGGACCGAGCCTTTCTAATATGAGACCGAGCCTTTCTAATATGGGTCCGAGCCTTTCTAATATGGGACCGAGCCTTTCTAATATGAGACCGAGCCTTTCTAATATGGGGCCGAGCCTTTCTAATATGAGACCGAGCCTTTCTAGTATGGGACCGAGCCTTTCTAATATGGGACTGAGCCTTTCTAATATGGGACCGAGTCTTTCTAATATGGGACCGAGCCTTTCTAATATGGGGCCGAGCCTTTCCAGCTGCTGCTCCACGACGGTGGAAGCTGCTGCCTTCACATATCAGATGGTCTCCCTCCATATTTCTGTTGTTATATCTGGATAAAGACCCATTATAACTCTCTAATCTCTCAGTCTGGTCTCATCATGTCATCATTCTGCTGCTTGTTGTTGTCGTTGGATCTTCTTTTTGGGTTTTAATATTTACAGTTTAATGTTCTTTTATTCAGCTCTTTGGTCAGATTAATGTGTGTTTAAATGTGTTCTAGAAATCAACTTTTCTTACTGGAAGTTAACATAAGAAACATTTTACAGACCCAGAGATATGTTGCTTATAATAATGAATCAGAAATCACAATCAGAAGCCGAGCAGCTAAAGAGGAGTCTCTCACTAGGCTACCCCCTGAGGGGAGTTACTGTTTCTCTTCACCTATCAGCAGGTCACATCACAGAGAAACGAGGCGCTTGCAAAAGTTTGGTTCCCTTTAGTTCAGAACGAACTAAAGTGCTTTTATTGTTTTTCCAATGCAAGGAGAAATATAAAATACAAGCAAAACATAGAAATAATAAACCTCTGATTAAGAAGCTGTTTCTCAGACAAAGTTATCTCTAGACTCTGCTGCTCTCCTAAGAGAAACAACCAGTCCCTCCAGAAAAACCTGATTATACGATCGTATAATTCAATGCATTATCAGCCAAAGTCTGTATATTTATGCTGGGGGGGGCACATTTTTTCAAATACGCCGCATAAATTGCCGATTTCCACGCAAAATATGCGGGACTTGCATGATTTCATAATTTCCGCATTTTCTTTGCAAAAAAGTCACATATATCTCAGCAGGAAGATGAAAAATGTTGCGTTTACTTCACACAAGAGCAGCCATTTTCACCTGTTGCCATGGGAACATCATGAAGTGATGTAATTTCGCCTAGTGTGAACACGGCGTTGGGGGGGAATCACTTTGTTTTCTCTT
>CM042448.1:22786110-22796110 GCA_023631565.1 Gymnocephalus cernua | reverse complement strand
GGTAATGTTACAGCCTGTAGTACTACGTGGTAACGTTACTGATATCAAGATGCGATGATTTGCTGAGTCGTCTTGTAGCGGTGCGTCAACTGCAGCATATATTCCCGTCCAATTAGAGATAATTGTGTATTTGAAACTAAAGTAACGAGTCAATTTTGTAAAACGTGGTGATATTGGTGTTAAAAATGTAAGGAGTAAAAGTAAAAAGTCTGTAAAAAAATAAATATTAAAGTAAAGTAAAAATATTTAACAAATGTACTTGAGTACAGTACCAAAGTATTTGTACTTCATTACTTCCCATCTGTGTGCACGATGTTTATTGTGGATATGGCGGTCCCCTTTAGAGTAATACAGTAGTAGAGCAGGGTACGCTTTAGGGCGTGGGTACCTCGCCATCGGTAAGTCGCGACCACGGCTGTGCCCTCAGGTTGTCGTTGCATGACGTGCGATTTAAAACGGTGAACCGCGGTCCGACTTCATGTATGTTTTGTTTTGTATGTTTTTTGTCCAGATTGTCGAGCGAAGAAAGGGAGTCGAAGGGCTCGGAGCAGACGAGAAGCGGAGCGTGCGGGAGACGTATTTGGTAATTATGAAATGAAGTTGTAGTAGTTGTACCGTTGAAGTCATAAGTACATACTCAATGTTTGTGTAATATAAGAGGTTAGAAATCTCTTGCGTCCTGTGCATAGCAGTCACGGTATAGTACGTAGTACAAAATGTGACAGTATGCAGTCCAAAGGTTGTTAGTAGTGCAAGAAGTTGTAGTATATCATGCAGTTTGAATAGTATAGCGTGCCATAAAAAGGTCATTAAGTACATCCAAAAAGCTGTGTTGTACGTAAAACCTTATATTTAATGAATTTAGTATAGTATGCTGTGTATATGTCATAAAAAGGTAATAGTATGTTGTATTGTGTGTGATGGAAAGTACATCCCAAACAGAAGTAGCACGTTATGAAAGGGTTGAGTTAATATAGCGACAGAATGGTGTGAACAGTGAAGCATGCCGTGCTGTTACAATGATGATTACCGTCTGAGTGGTAGAGTGAGTTCTTGGCAGTATGTAGTGTGTACAAGTCCAAGTGATAGGTGTAGTATAATCTGTGTTGTAGTAGATGTACTGTGGTGGTGTAGTATGTTACAGTGGTTTGCTTAGTGGAAGTTTGTAAATGTCATGTTTGTTCCTCTCCAGTGTTTGTTAGTGTTGGTAAGTTGTAGTCGTGTAGATGTGTCAAGTTCATGTGTAATTGGTTGGCGTCTAGGTGCTTTCAGTGATTGGGTAATGTGGGGTTCCTCACCTGTAGACAGGTATTTAGGGCAGCTACTGGTAGATTAGATGTAGTTGGTGATTTTCTGCTAGACAGCTCCAAACTAAGATGAGTGTTTTTTTTATAGGGCTTATGTGATACTTGTACTGTGTTTGTTGTGGTTGTTTTGTGTTGGGTTATAATTGGCAGCGTCTGTGCCAATGAGGTGTTGCGTTGTGGTGAATGGGTGTCCATTGCCGGTCTCCTCCCTCCGCACCTGGCGCTGGTTGGGTGATTGTGGTGGGTGTGGCCTCCCGGTGTGGTGTTCCTTCTATTTCTTCATGTGTGTGCCAGAGGCGACCGAGCCTCTCGGGCGGCCGAAGACTCCGGGGGCCTAAGACAGAGGAGTCAACGCAGGAGTCTGCGCGGGAGGACGCGAGATGCGGGAACACCACCAACAACCCCATGAGCACAGGAACCCCATCCCCGAAAAACCCCCCACACACACCATCCAAGTACCGTGGAACCTCACCACCCCTCACCTACCGCTCAACCACACATGTGCCGACACATCAACCACAAACCTCAAACACTTGGACTACGACAAAGGTAAGTTGTCTGCACCCTGTGATTCAATGCCAACCCCAACACATTCCACAATATTACAAAGTTTCGTCATCAACATCTTCTACCACGCAGTCAGACATGCCACAAAAGCACCAGTTGCATCACTGATTCCCTCGTTAACACAGGTATGCGTTGACGAGAACCAGGCTGGAGATCACTGCGTCTTGCTGACGACACCAGGTGCATGTGAAGGTTGCTTCTCAGCCAACAGTTTACCGGATCTGACCCGCAAGTTAACCAACACCACGCAATACCTGAACTCCATACACTTGTCACCTTTCTAATGCTTGGAAATACTTCACTGTAGAAATATACCTGAAATCACTCAATACTTGTCTCACTCTCTTAACTCAACCGTAGAAACAAGTGATGATGTCAAGACAAGTGATGTCACAACTAGGGTTTTCCTCAACTAAAGAAATTCTTAGTCGACTAACACTTAAATGATTTCGTAGACTAATCAATTACTTGATTTTATCAACAGAGCTCTCCTCTTTGAGAGGTCGTTAAAACTAGAAAAGTACAATATGAATGGAGTTAATTATCCATCTGTAAACCATAGTTTCTCGGAAAGGAATCCTTCTAAAAGCACCACCTTAAATCTTGTGTTCACCAGAAATGTTCTCAGAACTTGCTTGGAAATGACTAATTAAACATGAATAAGCACAAAAAATGACTCATCGACTAAACAAATCTTAGTCGACTAACACCAAAACAACCAATTACTCCACTAATCGACTAACAGGAGACAACCCAAGTCAAAATAACTTGAAGAAACCACAGCAGACACTGGTTACAAAACAATCACTTACATTTATTCATGACACAAGTGTAAATGTCTACAATGAACAAAGGTGATCGTGCCACAAGTGCATCTACAAACAAACCACACAATAGCATTACAAAAACACAAAAAACCAAGACTACATCACAAACAACACGCCAAACGCAACATTAACACTTACCAATACACACTGACGGGAGAAGCCAGACACAGGTGTACTCATTCACCAATCATCAGTCAACCTGCAAAACAAAGGACACAAACACACAGTCACAAAAGCCACATTTGTAACTCACAATACAGCTCAAGACATAACACACCTCAACATTGCGCTGTCATACAGTAAAATATTGGTTCCCACACACACTACTCACGAGATACGGCATCTGCCACCACATTAACTGAGCCTTACTTGTGCTAAATCACCAATGCACCACAACAACCACAACACATCAAACACTGGTCATGGTTGTACGTCTGGGAGACAAAGACAAGAGGGTCACGGTTATTGTTAAGGAGAAACTCCTTGATGACTTACACAGAAGCATTTCATGAACACTCAACTGAGGAGACAATCAAGCAAGCACACAACCTCTTAAACACACACTAAACCCTAAAAACTGTGGCCAGCCCATAGATCACAACTACAAAAGGACATGCGCAACAACTCCACAATAACAACATGACATTTATTACATTATCTTACAAACAAAAGACACATGAGGTGTGATAGTCTGTGGAGGATGTCACATGCACATTGTCATTCAGGACAATGCAGGCATCTAAACTCAGAGCACGCAGGGTTAAATAGCCTGGGAGGACCAGCCAGGTGTTCCCAGTCGTCTCATCGCCATCTCCACTATACCTGGAGAATGACAAACTACGGCTCAGCAATAGGGACAGAATCAGATATCACGATATTCTTCACCAAATACCTCAATATCGATACTGCACCAATATTCCAGGATAGACAAATGGTGCTTTTACAAAATATCTTCACGCACATTCCAGATGAATAGTCATCAGTAATTACTATAATGTCTAAGTGGGGAAAAGGCAAATAATACAACACCTACAACAGTCTGGTAAGTTCAGAAAAGTACATCACTTTACCTTAATGCAGCCTTTAAAACCAGGAAAAGACACATACGCCATCACGACATAATAATAACCAAAATCTAAGACGATATCTAGTCTCATATCACGATATCGATATAATATCAATATATTGCCAAATACATGTACTGTATTACAGCATATACACTTCCAAAACTAATCAAAATACCACAACAGGCTAACACGTGAGTTTACACAGAAAACACATCACGCTAAACTATTGCACATGATGGGATGGCTTTATTGATCCATTTCACGAGCTTAGCAACAAACAGCACTTACTTGAATTGATGCATTTCATAAGCCGTGCAAAGATACCTCAGACGGTGCAGTAACACAAGATGACGATGGATGGTGACGGTCAACAGAAACTTTGTCCACATGCTCACCCTGCAGCCATTAATCCAAAAACACCGCCGTCGCACAAGTGAGCACACACACACTAATACAGACCCCACACCCCCAGTGACACCCAGAGTAACCAACAACATCACTACTCACGTGCACATACACAACAATATAGAAACAAAAGGAGGAAACACTAATCAAACCCAATGTATGACTCCTACACACTGTCGTGTACGGTAGATACAAGGCATCTGCGCATATACTCTGTTATTTACAGCAGCACCCGCAACGTCAACACAATCACACCGAAAACAGAGCTGAGCCAGAAGGCAAAGCTCTCGATCTACCAGTCCGTTTTCCTTCCTACCCTCACCTATGGTCACAAAGGCAAGACGTCACGACCCAAAGAGGGAGATCCAGGGTACAAGCAGCCAAAACGGGTTTCCTCAGGAGGGGAGCTGGCGTCTCACTTAGAGATAGGGTGAGAAACTCCAGCTGGGAAAAGTCGAACTGGCAGTAGACCCAGGACTAGGTGGAGGCACGTCCAGCTGGGAGGAGACCTCGGGGAAAGACCCAGGACTAGGTGGAGGGATTATATCTCCAACCTGGCCTGGGAACGCCTCGGGATCCGCCACTCAGAGCTGGTTAATGTGGCTCGGGAAAGGGCGGTATGGGGTCCCCTGCTGGAGCTGCTCCCCCAGCAACCAGACACCAGATAAACGGACGACAATGGATGGATAGACCCAGAATTTGCATCACGGCTCACTTGTTACCAGCATGAGGAGTAAAGAAGACTAAATTATAAACTGCCTCCGTTATAATTTTACCTGGTGTCCAAAGTGAAGTACCGGTGAAGCGTCACACCATCACAGCAAAATTCAATCCTCCAACAAACTTTTAGTTTGACAAGCCAGGAGAGCGGCCGGATTGCTGCGACCAAACTTAACAAAGAAGATGGCGCGGTGCAGGCGAGCAGCCTGATATACGCCACGGGCAGCGAGGCAGAGAATGTAGGATAAGTTTGCCATCGTACTGCGGACGTTTGACGAGTACTTCGTGCCTAGAAGTATGTTATACATGAAAGAACATGTTTCCATCAACGTGTGCAAAGACCTGCAGAATAACCGTGGATTTCCAACACCTGCGTAACTGCTGCGGAACGGCTCCGCGGGCCACCGTCCGTCAATACCCACCGGATCCGGAATTGTTTCGGAACGGCTGCGGCCGGGACTGACAGCTGTAGTCACGAGGACCCGCAAGATCTCGCGAATTCACGCAAAATAGAACCTCAAAACCACCAACAGTTTGTTTCTATTCCGAGAAGTAGAGAGGAAACAACTCCATGCTGTGTTTTCAAGGTGTAGTGACGGGAAATACGATCCGCCGTGAGCACGGTGTATTTTATTTTGAAAATTAACCGGATGTTTTATTTTGTTTCTGTGCTCGACTTCCTGTCCCGCGCTATCTGCCGTGTGCTGAATTGCTGCGGAGCTCTCCGGCGTCCGGCAAAAATAGAAGCTCTGCGCTTTCTACCAGCTCTCCGAGCAGTCGGATTTTGGCGCGAATAGGGAAGAGAACATTCACGGTCGAATCATTGCGGGAATACCGGACAAAGACGCCTCGCAAAGATTGCGGCTAATGAAGGACTTGAGTCTGGCGGTAACTGAGAGACAGCGAGGCAGTCGCAGGAGGTCGCCTCGCAAGTCAGCACGCGAGGACAGACGAGAGGTGTTGTGGCGACCGTTTCTCTCGTCTTATATCCTCAGTCGCCTTCGTGAGGTGGATTACGACTCGTAGGGTAAATAAGCATCTCGGAGATTCTTACATTTCATTCAAATAACAGCAGCAGGTCATGACTACGACGTGAACACACCCACCGCCGTGTCTGCTGATGCGGTTGCGTACGCCAGGCGCCTCACCGAGGCAGAAACACGCTACGCTCCGATTGAGAAGTCTGGCTGGCGTGTGGCAGCGTGCGAGAAGTTCTACAGATACCTGTGTGGGCTGGAACAGTTCAAACTAGTAACCAGCCACGAGCCATTAGTGCCTCTCATCAACAACCGCAGCCTGGACAGCATGCCGCTAGCATGCTAACGCTAGCACTAGCGTGCTAGCTCTTCTCAATGGCAAAGCGCTGCTAAAACACACACAACTTCACCGTAATCTCCAAAAGAAGTACAGTAAAATTAGAAATGTCCTAAAAAAAATGATCCTACATATTATTAGCAAACTAGCCTTTAGGTAAGGTAGACCATCCACAGATACAGTACATTCCAAGGATTCACTGGGCCACATGTATGTTTAACAATAAAACATGGTTAATAAAATCATTCAACAACTATTTTAATAGCTTAGTATTCTATGAAAAAGAAGATGTGTATATAAAGGCTTCAGGCTGCCCTACATGTTATTGTAGGCCCAGTTTAATATGCAACTTCATTTTATACAATACATGTAGTAGGGGGTCCCTGATCCGTCTCTAGGCTATGCTATAGTCCTAATGGTAATATACAGGCTCATGTTGCAATCTCTTAAGCTTCAGATATACTAGCGCTTTCAACAGTGCATGCGGAAATCATGACGTCACGGGACCGCCGTGAGTATTTATACTCGCGCGTGGTGGTCGCGGCACTAGTTGCAGTCTTCTCCTGAACAGCGGTGGCGCTAAGGAGCAAAGGCTACCGATGTTTTTCTTTCTAAGGACTAGAAGAAGAAGAAAAAGATAAACAACGGCAGAACAGGCAGCAGCAGTGCCGTCAATGCTTCGATTTGATTGGATGAGCTACTCGGTCATATCAAGTCTTTCATTCACAAAAAAATAACTCATCTTAACCCGGTAAGTTTACCAGAGAGACTTGCAGTCAGTCGGCGAGTCCTGGCATCACGTTTCCCAGGAGCTCGTTCAGGCTTCCTGTTTCCGGTTTGTCGGGCGCGGCTGAAAAAAATAGACTGGTGCGCGCCCTCAGCTCGCACGCTGAAAATCGGACGCGGCGGGTGGAAATTACGTCATTTTGATGTCACGAATACGCGCGCCACCTCCAACGCATCAAGCATAAAACGGCCTTTAGGCCTACAGGGTGTACCTATATTTAGATAAACACACAGTAGCGGAGTTTATCCAGTGTCTTTTATTTTACTCGTGTTGTTTTCATGAGTCAGAGCCAGGCAACCGTGAGCGCATGTCCTTCTCCTTCTTCTCCTGTTAAACTGATTACACGCCGCACCGCAAGGCCACGTTGACTTGAGAACTTGCGTACACGAGTTCAGACCAGACGTGACATTTGATCGCAGCCTACGCTCGCGTTCAAATTGATAAATGCCGAGCTTTGCGTAGGAATCGGCGTACGCCTGTTTTAGGTCATACTCACGGTTCATGAATGAGGGCCCGTATGTCTAGCGCTCGCCGTCCACGGGGCAACGGACACGCGTTCAGACGGCGAAGGAAATCCCCAAACGAGCAGATCCAGCTGAGTGGTTGATGGGGGAGAAGGATCAGGACAACGCTCGCCACATTAGAGAGGAACCGTCGACCTAAATGGCCCGACAGAGCTGCAGTGAAGGACGAGGACGGGAGAGAGAAAGCTAAGCTAAGCGTATTACTACAACGGTCGCCACGGAGCGCGGCCCTTACCTGTCCTGCAGCCAGGAGATGCAGCAAGTTGGATTATGAAAAGGTGTGGACGTTGCCAGCAGTCACTCCGAGATCTTTCTTCATCCAGACGCAACGTGGAGCTGAGCTTAGAGAAAAGGTGAAGGGAAAATTGTAATGTCATTAACGTTGATAACGTCTATTTGCGTTTATACAAGAAAGTTGTGTTGATGTTAATGTTAACGAGCGTGTTTGGTGTTAACGATACATGCCTCATTTTGAAGGGAGAGATGTCATGTACGGTAGTTACAATGTGCCTGCGCATATACTGTGATAAATACGGTAGTTACAATGCACATGCACATATACTGTGGTAAATACGGTAGTTACAATGTGCCTGCGCATATACTGTGGTAAATACGGTAGTTACAATGTGCCTGCTCATATACTGTGGTAAATACGGTAGTTACAATGTGCCTGCGCATATACTGTGATAAATACGGTAGTTACAATGCACATGCACATATACTGTGGTAAATACGGTAGTTACAATGCACATGCACATATACTGTGGTAAATACGGTAGTTACAATGTGCCTGCGCATATACTGTGGTAAATACGGTAGTGACAATGTGCCTGCTCATATACTGTGGTAAATACGGTAGTTACAATGTGCCTGCGCATATACTGTGGTAAATACGGTAGTTACAATGTGCCTGCGCATATACTGTGGTAAATACGGTAGTTACAATGTGCCTGCTCATATACTGTGGTAAATACGGTAGTTACAATGTGCCTGCGCATATACTGTGGTAAATACAGTAGTTACAATGCACATGCACTGTGGTAAATACGGTAGTTACAATGCGCCTGCACATATACTGTGGTAAATACGGTAGTTACAATGCACATGCACATATACTGTGGTAAATACGGTAGTTACAATGCACCTGCGCATATACAGACAGACAGACATTAATATCTTACCTGAAGTTCCCGAAGAGAAGTCTGATAGCATGAAACTTATGCAGTTTTATGATAGTAACTGCGTTTAAAGAGCAGTAAACAACAAATTTTATAGACTAATAATTCAGCTCGGCCCCCAAAAATAACACAAAATAACAAAAATCAATCAAAGAAAAAATAATTGGAAAGAAAGAGAGAAATGAAAATTAAAAGACAAAATGAAACTCATAATCGCAGCTCATAAATGAAAAGAAAACAAACAATAAAATAAAAATGTAATATTTTATTTGTGAAGGTGAACAACAAGTCAATCAGTTCCTCGTTTAAATCTAAAATAGAATCAGCTTTTTAGGGACAAACGGGGGTGAGACAGGCAGACAGACAGACAGACAGTTAAATAACCTTTGAAACACGTTAAGCGTGCGCGTCGATATTTAAACAGACGGCATCACAGCCCTGGAACAGGAAACACATCACAGCGAGTGGCGAGGAAAAGAGCTTCAGCGTGAGTCCTGAGTGTCTAGTAGACGCAGAGGTCGGGGAACTTCATCTCATGGAGCGGCGTGGAGCGAGGCGGCGAGTGTCCGGACGGAGAGGGAGGAGGACGGATGATCAAATCAAAGACGCGGTCCAGTTTGGACTGCAGCAGAGACGTCTGCAGACACAGAGAACACAGCACGCCACTTCATCATCACAGAGAACACAGCACGCCACACGGCACGCCACTTCATTATCACACGGCACGCCGCTTCATTATCACAGAGAACACGGCACGCCGCTTCATTATCACACGGCACGCCGCTTCATCATCACAGAGAACACGGCACGCCACTTCATTATCACACGGCACGCCGCTTCATTATCACAGAGAACACGGCACGCCACAGCACGCCACTTCATTATCACAGAGAACACAGCACGCCACTTCATTATCACAGAGAACACAGCACGCCGCTTCATCATCACAGAGAACACGGCACGCCACAGCACGCCGCTTCATCATCACAGAGAACACGGCACGCCACTTCATTATCACAGAGAACACAGCACGCCGCTTCATCATCACAGAGAACACGGCACGCCACTTCATTATCACACAGATCACGGCACGCACGCCGCGTCATTATCACAGAGAACACAGCACGCCACTTCATTATCACACAGAACACGGCACGCCGCTTCATTATCACAGAGAACACAGCACGCCACTTCATTATCACAGAGAACACAGCACGCCACTTCATTATCACACAGAACACGGCACGCCGCTTCATTATCACAGAGAACACAGCACGCCACTTCATTATCACAGAGAACACGGC
>CM042448.1:22771110-22773610 GCA_023631565.1 Gymnocephalus cernua | reverse complement strand
TCTATACACGCTAAAAGTCCTGATTATTTACATGGAGTCTGGCTCTATACACGCTAAAAGTCCTGATTATTTACATGGAGTCTGGCTTTATACACGCTAAAAGTAGTGATTATTTACATGGAGTCTGGCTTTATACACGCTAAAAGTAGTGATTATTTACATGGAGTCTGGCTCTATACACGCTAAACCACACGCTAACATAAGAAGTGACTGACCGACAGATCCGGTAGCTTCTATGGCAGCAGCTTCAGACAGCACCTCCACGATCCCGGCTCGCACCGAGGCGGGACTCCTGCTGTTGGCGTCCAGGTGACCCAACAGCTGCTGGATCACCAGGTGGGAGTGTTGGGACTGAGGAGAAGCTCAGGCGTCAATTAAGTGCATCGCATTTACTTTTATGTTTATTTTGGTTCAGTTTACGCACAATTAAGTTAAGGGGAAGTAAAGCGAAGTAGAGTGTACTTCAGGAAGTGTACTTCTTCTGACCTGGATGGAGTACATGATGATCTGAAAACACTGAACAGCGAAGCGTCGTCCCTCCCAGAGACTGTGACTGTCCAGGTGCCTGAAAACACACGGAAATATCTGCTGCTGCAGCACAGAGAGTGTGTGTGTCTCTGTGTGTGTGTGTGTGTGTGTGTGTGTGTGTGTGTGTGTGTGTGTGTGTGTGTCTTACATGAGCACAGGTCGGACAGCGTTGGTAATGTGTCCATATGCAGCTCGTCCCAACAGCTCCCTGAAACACACCTCCGTCTGCTCTGCTGGAGACTCACTGCACACACACACACACACACACACACACACACACACACACACACACACAGACACACACACACACACACCAACAGGTACACACACACACACCAACAGGTACACACACACACCAACAGGTACACACACACACCAACAGGTACACACAGGGAAAATCAAGAAAATAGTCAATATTTTTAAAGACCTCCTCCTCTCAAAATGTGTTTTTCTTAAGTTTGTGTGTGTGTCTGTGTGTGTGTGTGTGTGTGTGTGTGTGTGTGTGTGTGTGTGTGTGTGTGTACCTGTCGGTGTGTGCGTGTGTACCTGTCGGTGTGTGCGTGTGTACCTGTCGGTGTGTGTGTGTGTGTGTGTGTGTGTACGTGTGTGTGTGTGTACCTGTCGGTGTGTGTGTGTGTGTGTGTGTGTGTGTGCGTGTGTGTGTGTACCTGTCGGTGTGTGTGTGTGTGTGTGTGTACCTGTCGGTGTGTGTATGTGTGTGTGTGTATGTGTGTGTGTGTGTATACCTGTCGGTGTGTGTGTGTACCTGTGTGGGTGTGTTTGTGTGTGTGTGTGTGTACCTGTCGGTGTGTGTGTGCGCGCGCGCGTGTGTGTACCTGTCGGTGTGTGTGTGTGTATGTGTGTGTGTGTGTGTGTGTGTGTACCTGTAGGTGTGTGTGTGTGTACCTGTCGGTGTGTGTGTGTGTACCTGTCGGTGTGTGTGTGTGTGTGTGTGTGTGTGTGTACCTGTCAGTGTGTGTGTGTGTACCTGTCGGTGTGTGTGTGTGTGTACCTGTCGGTGTGTGTGTGTGTGTGTGTGTGTGTGTGTGTACCTGTCGGTGTGTGTGTGTGTGTGTGTGTGTGTGTGTGTGTGTGTGTGTGTGTGTGTGTGTGTGTGTGTGTACCTGTCGGTGTGTGTGTGTGTGTGTGTACCTGTCGGTGTGTGTGTGCTGCTGCAGGTTGACCAGCAGAGCGGGGACGATCTGCTCCATGTGTCGAGGCTCCCAGATGTTCACCTGCAGTTCATCGTCCACCGTCTTCCTGACCACGCCCTGCAGGCCGCGGATCCCCGACACACGGATCCTACACACACACACACACACACACACACACACACACACACACACACACACACACACACCCTCTAGTTGCTGCATCCTCGTGAGTCACTATCTCTGCAGGAGACGCATCGAGAGGGACTGACTTGTTCTGCATGTCGACGTCTTCGTGTTCGGTGTGGCACATCTCGCTGAAGCGAGACACGAAGAAGTCGTAGCTGCGGTGGTACGACGGCGTGTCCTCCTCGATGTTCGCAAACTTCACAAACTGCACGAGAGAAAACACGACCATCAGGGAGAGACGCAAAGCGCCGACGTCCGGGTCTGAAAAGTGAAGCCAATGCTAAAGTGTGGATGGATGAAAAAAAAATTATAGTTGCACATTTTCTTCTTACAATAAACATAGAAGAACAAAAGAGCAAGGAAAAAAAAAAAAATAAATAAATAAATAAAAAAATAAAAAAATAAAAAGTAAATAATTAAAAATAAATAAAATGAATGAAAAAAAATAAAAATAAAAACATAAAAAAATAAAAAAAAATAAAAAATAAAAAATAAAAAATAAAAAATAAAAAATAAAAAATAAAAAATAAAAAATAAAAAATAAATGAAAAAAAAATAAAAATAAAAACATAAAAAAATAAAAATAAATAAAAAAAATAAAAAATAAAAAATAAAATAAAATAAAATAAAAT
>CM042448.1:22763610-22766110 GCA_023631565.1 Gymnocephalus cernua | reverse complement strand
TAAATAAAGAATTCAATTGAATTTTCCTTTTTATTATATTTCTATATTTCATTTATACATTTTTTATTATTTTTTTTTATATTTTTATATTTCATTCATACATTTCTTATTATTTTTTATATTTCATTCATACATTTCTTATTATTTTTTTATATTTCATTCATAAATTTCTTATTATTTTTTAATTTTTTTATATTTCATTCATACATTTTTGTATTATTTTATTATTTTTTATATTTCATTCATAAATTTCTTATTATTTTTTTATTTTTTATATTTCATTCATAAATTTCTTATTATTTTTATATTTTTTATATTTTTATATTTCCCACAGATTTTTTTTTTTTATTTTGGTACTTTTTTTTGTCATTTAGCCGAGAGAATAATTAGCAGATTAACGAGTATGCCGAGTACCTCCGGGTGTCTGATGGTCCAGCACGGAGCCGCAGTCCTGCAGCAGCCGCCGAGGAGCCTGGAAAACGGTCGCCATGGCGGCGGCCGCCCTCGGCAGGCTGGGGACGGTCACGCCCCGGGGCATGCTGGGTAAACCGGGAGGGTTGACTCCTCGGGGCAGCGAGCTGAGAAAGGAGGACGGCATGCTGGGAAACCTGGGCACAGCTCCTGGCATCTCCGTGGCAACCTGGCTGGTAAGATGGCGATTATGGGATGGATGGGGAAGGTTACGTCGTCCCGAGGAAGAGGAGGAGGAAGCAGGACCTGTGAGGAGAGAGAAGAAGAAGAAGTGAGGAGGAGGAAAAGTGAAAAACCTCCTCACTTCTTCTTCTCCTCCTCCTTTCTCCTCCTTTCTCCTGCACACATTCCTCTAGAGCTTAACCCTTCACCTCCAACACATGAAGTACAATCACCTCTAATACATGAAGTACAATTACCTCTAACACATGAATCACCTCTAACACATGAAGTACAATCACCTCTAACACATGAAGTACAATTACCTCTAACACATGAAGTACAATCACCTCTAACATTAAGTACAATTACCTCTAACACATGAATCACCTCTAACACATGAAGTACAATTACCTCGAACACATGAAGTAAAATCACCTCTAACACATGAATCACCTCTAACACATGAAGTACAATTACCTCTAACACATGTAGTACAATCACCTCTAACACATGAAGTACAATCACCTCTAACACATGAAGTACAATCACCTCTAACACATGAAGTACAATCACCTCTAACACATGAAGTACAATTACCTCTAACACATGAAGTACAATTACCTCTAACGCATGAAGTACAATCACCTCTAACACATGAAGTACAATCACCTCTAACGCATGAAGTACAATCACCTCTAACACATGAAGTACAATCACCTCTAACACATGAAGTACAATTACCTCTAACACATGAAGTACAATTACCTCTAACGCATGAAGTACAATCACCTCTAACACATGAAGTACAATCACCTCTAACACATGAAGTACAATCACCTCTAACACGTGAAGTACAATCACCTCTAACACATGAAGTACAATCACCTCTAACACGTGAAGTACAATTACCTCTAACACATGAAGTACAATCACCTCTAACACGTGAAGTACAATCACCTCTAACACATGAAGTACAATCACCTCTAACACATGAAGTACAATTACCTCTAACACATGAAGTACAATCACCTCTAACACGTGAAGTACAATCACCTCTAACGCATGAAGTATAAAGTACAATATTTCACCATAAAACATGAAGTTTAATAACATGCAAATACTCAAATAAACACACAGACGTCCTACCTGCTCGACTCCAGCGATGCAGTCGTTACCCTCTGGGAGAGAGAGAGAGAGAGAGGGGGGGGAGAGACAGAGGGGGGAGAGAGACAGAGGGGGAGAGAGAGAGAAAGAGAGAGAGAGACAGAGGGGGGAGAGAGAGAGAGAGAGACAGAGAGACAGAGGGGGGAGAGAGAGAGAGAGAGACAGAGAGACAGAGGGGGGAGAGAGAGAGAGAGAGACAGAGAGAGAGAGACAGAGGGGGGAGAGAGAGACAGAGGGGGAGAGAGAGAGAGAGAGAAAGAGAGAGACAGAGGGGGGAGAGAGAGAGAGAGAGACAGAGGGGGGAGAGAGAGAGAGAGAGACAGAGGGGAGAGAGAGAGAGAGACAGAGGGGGGAGAGAGAGGGAGAGAGACAGAGAGACAGAGGGGGGAGAGAGAGGGAGAGAGAGAGAGACAGAGGGGGGAGAGAGAGAGAGAGGGGGAGAGAGAGAGAGACAGAGGGGGGAGAGAGAGGGAGAGAGAGACAGAGAGAGAGAGGGGGGAGAGAGAGAGAGACAGAGGGGGGAGAGAGACAGAGAGAGAGAGACAGAGGGGGGGAGAGAGACAGAGGGGGAGAGAGAGACAGAGAGACAGAGGGGGGAGAGAGACAGAGAGAGAGAGACAGAGGGGGGGAGAGAGACAGAGAAAGAGAGAGACAGAGACAGTGAGACACAGAGAGAGACAGAGAGGGGGGGAGAGAGAGAGAG
>CM042448.1:22751110-22753610 GCA_023631565.1 Gymnocephalus cernua | reverse complement strand
CTAGAGGAGACCCCACCTATCTACAGCTAGAGGAGACCCCACCTATCTACAGCTAGAGGAGACCTCACCTACCTACAGCTAGAGGAGACCCCACCTATCTACAGCTAGAGGAGACCCCACCTATCTACAGCTAGAGGAGACCTCACCTATCTACAGCTAGAGGAGACCCCACCTATCTACAGCTAGAGGAGACCCCACCTATCTACAGCTAGAGGAGACCCCACCTATCTACAGCTAGAGGAGACCTCACCTATCTACAGCTAGAGGAGACCTCACCTATCTACAGCTAGAGGAGACCCCACCTATCTACAGCTAGAGGAGACCCCACCTATCTACAGCTAGAGGAGACCCCACCTACCTACAGCTAGAGGAGACCCCACCTATCTACAGCTAGAGGAGACCCCACCTACCTACAGCTAGAGGAGACCCCACCTATCTACAGCTAGAGGAGACCCCACCTATCTACAGCTAGAGGAGACCCCACCTATCTACAGCTAGAGGAGACCTCACCTATCTACAGCTAGAGGAGACCCCACCTATCTACAGCTAGAGGAGACCCCACCTATCTACAGTTAGAGGAGACCCCACCTATCTACAGCTAGAGGAGACCCCACCTATCTACAGCTAGAGGAGACCCCACCTATCTACAGCTAGAGGAGACCCCACCTATCTACAGCTAGAGGAGACCCCACCTATCTACAGCTAGAGGAGACCCCACCTATCTACAGCTAGAGGAGACCCCACCTATCTACAGCTAGAGGAGACCCCACCTATCTACAGCTAGAGGAGACCCCACCTATCTACAGCTAGAGGAGACCCCACCTATCTACAGCTAGAGGAGACCCCACCTATCTACAGCTAGAGGAGACCTCACCTATCTACAGCTAGAGGAGACCCCACCTATCTACAGCTAGAGGAGACCCCACCTATCTACAGCTTGGGGAGACCCCACCTATCTACAGCTAGAGGAGACCCCACCTATCTACAGCTAGAGGAGACCCCACCTATCTACAGCTAGAGGAGACCTCACCTATCTACAGCTAGAGGAGACCCCACCTATCTACAGCTAGAGGAGACCCCACCTATCTACAGCTAGAGGAGACCCCACCTATCTACAGCTAGAGGAGACCCCACCTATCTACAGCTAGAGGAGACCCCACCTATCTACAGCTAGAGGAGACCCCACCTACCTACAGCTAGAGGAGACTCCACCTATCTACAGCTAGAGGAGACCCCACCTACCTACAGCTAGAGGAGACTCCACCTACCTACAGCTAGAGGAGACCCCACCTATCTACAGCTTGGGGAGACCCCACCTATCTACAGCTAGAGGAGACCCCACCTATCTACAGCTAGAGGAGACCCCACCTATCTACAGCTAGAGGAGACCCCACCTATCTACAGCTAGAGGAGACCCCCACCTACCTACAGCTAGAGGAGACCTCACCTATCTACAGCTAGAGGAGACCCCACCTATCTACAGCTAGAGGAGACCTCACCTATCTACAGCTAGAGGAGACCCCACCTATCTACAGCTAGAGGAGACCCCACCTATCTACAGCTAGAGGAGACCCCACCTATCTACAGCTAGAGGAGACCCCACCTATCTACAGCTAGAGGAGACCCCCACCTATCTACAGCTAGAGGAGACCTCACCTATCTACAGCTAGAGGAGACCCCACCTATCTACAGCTAGAGGAGACCCCACCTATCTACAGCTAGAGGAGACCCCACCTATCTACAGCTAGAGGAGACCCCACCTATCTACAGCTAGAGGAGACCCCACCTATCTACAGCTAGAGGAGACCCCACCTATCTACAGCTAGAGGAGACCCCGCCTATCTACAGCTAGAGGAGACCCCGCCTATCTACAGCTAGAGGAGACCCCACCTATCTACAGCTAGAGGAGACCTCACCTCTCTACAGCTAGGGGAGACCCCACCTATCTACAGCTAGAGGAGACCCCGCCTCTCTACAGCTAGAGGAGACCCCACCTATCTACAGCTAGAGGAGACCCCGCCTATCTACAGCTAGAGGAGACCCCACCTATCTACAGCTAGAGGAGACCCCACCTATCTACAGCTAGAGGAGACCCCACCTATCTACAGCTAGAGGAGACCCCACCTATCTACAGCTAGAGGAGACCCCACCTATCTACAGCTAGAGGAGACCCCACCTATCTACAGCTAGAGGAGACCCCACCTATCTACAGCTAGAGGAGACCCCACCTATCTACAGCTAGAGGAGACCCCACCTATCTACAGCTAGAGGAGACCCCACCTATCTACAGCTAGAGGAGACCCCGCCTATCTACAGCTAGAGGAGACCCCACCTATCTACAGCTAGAGGAGACCCCACCTATCTACAGCTAGAGGAGACCCCACCTATCTACAGCTAGAGGAGACCCCACCTATCTACAGCTAGAGGAGACCCCACCTATCTACAGCTAGGGGAGACCCCACCTATCTACAGCTAGAGGAGACCCCACCTACCTACAGCT
>CM042448.1:22739995-22750910 GCA_023631565.1 Gymnocephalus cernua | reverse complement strand
TGTCTCTCTCTCTCTCTCTGTCTCTCTCTCTCTCTCTCTCTCTCTCTCTCTCTCTCTCTCTCTCTGTCTCTCTCTCTCTCTCTGTCTCTCTCTCTCTCTCTCTCTCTCTCTCTCTCTCTGTCCTCTCTCTCTCTCTCTCTCTCTGTCTCTCTCTCCCCCTCTCTCTCTCTGTCTCTCTCTCTCTCTCTCTCTCTCTCTCTCTCTCTCTCTCTCTGTCTCTCTCTCTCCCCCTCTCTCTCTCTGTCTCTCTCTCTCTCTCTCTCTGTCTCTCCCTCTCTGTGTCTGTCTCTCCCTCTCTCTCTCCCTCTCTCTCTCTCTCTCTGTTAAACTACTTGTGAAGACGGGGGGTGACATCAGCCAGGTGTGGGAGCAGCTTGACCCTCAGCTGTCAGATGTGTTTCCCATCATGCTTTGCTCCCCCGGGAGGAAACGAGGTCGTCCAGCTCTGCTCCTCAGAAACTGGACGGACAGGTCAAACCTCTGCGGACAGAGGAGACGCCGCATTTCTGTCGAATCAGCGGGAAACACCAGCCAGCACCCGCTGGGACAATGCCTTTCAGATTACATCGCTGGCCGCCTCGTTCTAAAAGCTTAGTTTGCATTATGTAATTAAGCCGTTAGCAGCCGACGCTACTTACAGCGCAACGCTCGCCAAAATACATCCTCGAGAATGTAGGCGAGTCAAACTGTAGTTTAAAAGCATATTTAGGACGGAAGCGCCACTTTTAAGTCTCCTTTTTGTCGTCTTTTTTGTCGCCTTTTTGTCGCCTTTTTGTCGTCTTTATGTTGCCTTTTTGTCGCCTTTTTGTCGTCTTTTTGTCGTCTTTTTGTCGTCTTTTTGTCGCCTTTTTGTCGTCTTTTTGTCGTCTTTTTGTCGTCTTTTTGTCGCCTTTTTGTCGCCTTTTTGTCGCCTTTTTGTCGTCTTTTTGTCGTCTTTTTGTCATCTTTTTGTCGTCTTTTTGTCGTCTTTTTGTCGTCTTTTTGTCGTCTTTTTGTCGCCTTTTTGTCGCGTTTTTGTCGTCTTTCTGTCGTCTTTTTGTCGCCTTTTTGTCGCCTTTTTGTCGCCTTTTTGTCGCCTTTTTGTCGTCTTTTTGTCGCCTTTTTGTCGTCTTTATGTTGCCTTTTTGTCGCCTTTTTTATGTTGCCTTTTTGTCGCCTTTTTGTCGTCTTTTTGTCATCTTTTTGTCATCTTTTTGTCGTATTTTTGTCGTCTTTTTGTCGTCTTTTTGTCGTCTTTTTGTCGTCTTTTTGTCGCCTTTTTGTCGCCTTTTTGTCGCGTTTTTGTCGTCTTTTTGTCGTCTTTTTGTCGTCTTTTTGTCGTCTTTCTGTCGTCTTTTTGTCGCCTTTTGTCGTGTTTTTGTCGCCTTTTTGTCGCCTTTTTGTCGCCTTTTTGTCGTCTTTTTGTCGTCTTTTTGTCGCCTTTTTGTCGCCTTTTTGTCGCCTTTTTGTCGTGTTTTTGTCGTGTTTTTGTCGTGTTTTTGTCGTGTTTTTGTCGTCTTTTTGTCGTCTTTTTGTCGCCTTTTTTTGTCGCCTTTTTTGTCATCTTTTTGTCGCCTTTTTGTCATCTTTTGTCATCTTTTTGTCGCCTTTTTGTCGTCTTTTTGTCGTCTTTTTGTCATCTTTTTGTCATCTTTTTGTCATCTTTTTGTAGCCTTATTTGTTGCCTTTTTGTCGTCTTTTTGTCGCCTTTTTGTCATCTTTTTGTCATCTTTTTGTAGCCTTATTTGTTGCCTTTTTGTCGTCTTTTTGTCGTCTTTTTGTCGCTTTTTTGTTGCCTTTTTGTCGTCTTTTTGTCGCCTTTTTGTCGCCTTTTTGTCGTCTTTTTGTCGTCTTTTTGTCGTCTTTTAGTTGCCTTTTTGTCGTCTTTTTGTTGCCTTTTTTGTTGTCTTTATGTCGTCTTTTTGTCGTCTTTTAGTTGCCTTTTTTGTCGTCGTCTTTTTGTCGCCTTTTAGTTGCCTTTTTGTCGTCTTTTAGTTGCCTTTTTGTCGTCTTTTTGTCGCCTTTTAGTTGCCTTTTTGTCGTCTTTTAGTTGCCTTTTGTCGTTTTGTCGTCTTTTAGTTGCCTTTTTGTCGTCTTTTTGTCGCCTTTTTGTCGTCTTTTTCGTCTTTATGTCGTCCTTTTTGTCGTCTTTTGTCGTTTGCCTTTTTGTCGTCTTTTTGTCGTCTTTTAGTTGCCTTTTTGTCGTCTTTTAGTTGCCTTTTTGTCGTCTTTTTGTTGCCTTTTTTGTTGTCTTTATGTCGTCTTTTTGTCGCCTTTTTGTCATCTTTTTGTCATCTTTTTGTCAGCCTTATTTGTTGCCTTTTTGTCGTCTTCGTCTTTTTGTCGTGCTTTTTGTTGCCTTTTTTGTTCGTCTTTTTGTCGTCTTTTTGTCGTCTTTTTGTCGTCCTTTTTTGTCGCCTTTTTGTCGTCTTTTTGTCGTCTTTTTGTCGTCTTTTTGTCGTCTTTTAGTTGCCTTTTGTCGTCTTTTTGTTGCCTTTTTTGTCGTCTTTTTGTCGTCTTTTTGTGTTGTCTTTTATGTCGTCTTTTTGTCGTCTTTTGTCGCCTTTTAGTTGCCTTTTTTGTCGTCTTTTAGTTGCCTTTTTGTCGTCTTTTGTCTTTTTGTCGTCTTTTAGTTGCCTTTATGTCGTCTTTTTGTAGTCCTTTTAGTTCGCTTTTTGTCGTCTTTTTGTCGCCTTTTAGTTGCCTTTTTGTCGTCTTTTAGTTGCCTTTTTGTCGTCTTTTTGTCGTCGTCTTTTAGTTGCCTTTGTCGTCTTTTAGTTGCCTTTTTGTCGTCTTTTTGTCGCCTTTTTGTCGTCTTTTTGTCGTCTTTATGTCGTCTTTTTGTTGTCTTTTAGTTGCCTTTTTGTCGTCTTTTTGTCGTCTTTTAGTTGCCTTTTTGTCGTCTTTTTGTTGCCTTTTTTGTTGTCTTTATGTCGTCTTTTTGTCGCCTTTTTGTCATCTTTTTGTCATCTTTTTGTAGCCTTATTTGTTGCCTTTTTGTCGTCTTTTTGTCGTCTTTTTGTCGTCTTTTTGTTGCTTTTTTGTTGCCTTTTTGTCGTCTTTTTGTCGCCTTTTTGTCGCCTTTTTGTCGCCTTTTTGTCGTCTTTTTGTCGTCTTTTTGTCGTCTTTTTGTCGTCTTTTAGTTGCCTTTTTGTCGTCTTTTAGTTGCCTTTTTTGTCGTCTTTTTGTCGCCTTTTTGTCGTCTTTTAGTTGCCTTTTTGTCGTCTTTTTGTCGTCTTTTAGTTGCCTTTTTGTCGTCTTTTAGTTGCCTTTTTGTCGTCTTTTAGTTGCCTTTTTGTCGTCTTTTTGTTGCCTTTTTTGTTGTCTTTATGTCGTCTTTTTGTCGTCCTGGAGACACTCGGAGCAAAGTCTCATGTTGTGTCGAGTCTTCTTAGTGGTTAAAAATAGATATTTTGAGGCTAGCATAAAGTGCCCCTAGCTCTCCCATTCAAAAGGCCATTTGACCCAAAAACAAGAATACGGTGAATTTTGAAAGTTGCATTTTGGCGAGAGTTACGCTTTAAGCTCACTGGCACCAAACTCCCTTTTAACATGAGGTCATAATTAAAGCCACAACCCGACTTTTAACAAAAGTCATATAGCTGTAACCATGAACACAGGGACGACTGCGGCCCATACTTTGAGATAAAAGCTGAGTAAAACAGGAAGGCAATTCAGAACGTACATGTTCTTTAACCCCCACGATGTAGCACAAGTAGACTTTATATTTCACAGTTACTGTTTTTATCCCTCCTGTTGTCCTCGGGTCAAATTTGACCCGTTTACAAAAACGTTCCATATCAGAAGTATGACCCAAAAAAAAGGGTGAAAAAAGTGACAAACGTTGGAAAAAGCTGCAAAAACGCAGAAAAAAAAAATCGACAAACATATTATTTTTAAACGCTGAAAAACATGACAAGAAAACCATCAAAAACATCACCAAAAGGTGACAAAAAATTGGAAAAAAGTGAGAAAAAAACATCAGAAAGAAACGTGTTTAAAAAAATCGACTAAAACAAATAAAAGAAAACGCCAAAAAAACTAATAATTGAAGAAAAAAAAATCTGAAAAAAATCGACTAAAACAAATAAAAAAACACAAAAAAAAAAATAATTGGAGAAAAAAAAATCTGAAAAAAATCGACTAAAACAAATAAAAAAAACGCAAAAAAACTAATAATTGAAGAAAAAAAAATTCAGAAAAAAATGACAAAAATGTCGAGAAAAGTGTAGAAAAAAAGAACAACAAATTGTTGAAATTTCGACCCAGAAAAACACAAAGTCGCACGGTCGACGGGAGCAGAAGCATCTTCACGCATCACTCGAGGTCACAGACAGGCGATCAAGAAGACGCAAGTCTGACAACGAAACATTGAGAGGCAGCGGGTGCAAGGCATGATGGGAGAAAAGATACAGGCGAGAGATACAGATCAGCCAATCAGCAGAGAGATGCCAAACCAGATTTAGCAGCAAATGCCCCGAGCTCTGCATTATTCACACACAGGGACCCATTAAAAATCTGTTTTTGGAAGAGAGAGAGTCTGACTGACAGATCGGCTGCAGGTAACGATTATTTACATCGTCGAGTAACGTTTGGATCATTTCCTGGATGAACGGATGACGTCCTTAAAGGTCTAGTTGAATCAGTTTATGTGCGTGTGTGTGTGTGTGTGTGTGTGTGTGTGTGTGTGTGTGTGTGTGTGTGTGTGTGTGTGTGTGTGTGTCTGTACGTCTCAAAATATTTGCCAATAAATGTAATAGTTGACAGCTAATCGACCAATCCCTGCAGCTCTAGTTCAGACAGAATTGTCCCCTGCCGTGCAACGCTATGTCTGAATAAATACTTATACATACCCATATACACACATACATATACACATCCATACACACATCCATACACACATGCATACCATATACACATACATATACACATCCATATACACATACATACACACATACATACACACATACATATACACATGCATACCATATACACATCCATATACACATGCATACATACATCTACACATGCATATACACATGCATACCCATATACACATCCATATACACATCCATATACACATACATATACACATGCATACCCATATACACATCCATACACACATACATATACACATGCATACCCATATACACATCCATATACACATGCATACCCATATACACATACATATACACATGCATACCCATATACACATCCATATACACATGCATACCCATATACACATCCATATACACATGCATACCCATATACACATACATATACACATGCATACCCATATACACATACATATACACATGCATACCCATATACACATACATATACACATGCATACCCATATACACATCCATATACACATGCATACCCATATACACATCCATATACACATGCATACCCATATACACATCCATATACACATGCATACCCATATACACATCCATATACACATGCATACCCATATACACATACATATACACATGCATACACACATGCATACCCATATACACATCCATACACACATCCATATACACATCCATACACACATGCATACCCATATACACATCCATACACACATCCATATACACATCCATATACACATACATATACACATGCATACCCATATACACATACATATACACATGCATACCCATATACACATACATATACACATGCATACCCATATACACATCCATATACACATGCATACCCATATAACCCATATACACATCCATATACACATGCATACCCATATACACATACATATACACATGCATACCCATATACACATACATATACACATGCATACCCATATACACATACATATACACATGCATACCCATATACACATACATATACACATGCATACCCATATACACATCCATACACACATCCATATACACATCCATACACACATACATATCCATATACACATACACACATACGTACATATAGACCTGCTTATTATGAGTATAAATACTGTGTTTATGTCTATATCTGTAGCTGTAAGTCCTGCCGGAGCAGGAGTGGAGCAGGAGTGGAGCAGGAGTGGAGCAGGAGTGGAGCAGGAGTGGAGCAGGAGTGGAGCAGGAGTGGAGCAGGATGCTACATGTAAACTGGAATATTGTCAGAAATGCATGAAAAGCATCTTTTATGCTCTGCAGAGGCAGACTCTGCACTAATGGAGCTCTCTTTTATCGTGTGTGTGCTCTCCCGGCTGTCATCACGCCAACGCACTTTGAGCCTTCGAGCGTTTGTATTTTCACACGCATGAACCGCCTCGTGTACAACGCCACCGATGGTCAGCGCTTCCACTTCCCTGTGATGTTCTCTGTGGCTGAGATTAAAGGAAGGAGGTCGAGACTCTGAACTGATGGAAGGACTTTGTCATGAGAGCACGTCTCTGTTTGAGCTGTGTGTGTGTGTGTGTGTGTGTGTGTGTGTGTGTGTGTGTGTGTGTGTGTGTGTGTGTGTGTCTCTGTTTGAGCTGTGTGTGTGTGTGTGTGTGTGTGTGTGTGTGTGTGTGCGTGTGTGTGTATTTAGGACAGAAGCGCCACTTTTTGTCGTGTTTTTGTCGTGTTTTTGTAGTCTTTTTGTCGTGTTTTTGTAGTCTTTTTGTCGTGTTTTTGTAGTGTTTTTGTAGTCTTTTTGTCGTGTTTTTGTCGTCTTTTTGTTGTCTTTTTGTCGTGTTTTTGTCGTGTTTTTGTAGTGTTTTTGTAGTCTTTTTGTCGTGTTTTTGTCGTCTTTTTGTCGTGTTTTTGTCGTGTTTTTGTCGTGTTTTTGTCGTGTTTTTGTCGTCTTTTTGTCGTGTTTTTGTCGTGTTTTTGTAGTCTTTTTGTCGTGTTTTTGTCGTGTTTTTGTCGTGTTTTTGTCGTGTTTTTGTCGTGTTTTTGTCGTGTTTTTGTCGTGTTTTTGTAGTCTTTTTGTCGTGTTTTTGTAGTGTTTTTGTCGTGTTTTTGTCGTGTTTTTGTAGTGTTTTTGTCGTGTTTTTGTCGTGTTTTTGTCGTGTTTTTGTCGTGTTTTTGTCGTGTTTTTGTCGTGTTTTTGTCGTGTTTTTGTCGTCTTTTTGTCGTCTTTTTGTCGTATTTGTCTCCTTTTTAACATCTTTATGTCGTGTTTTTGTCGTGTTTTTGTCGTGTTTTTGTAGTCTTTTTGTCGTGTTTTTGTAGTCTTTTTGTAGTCTTTTTGTAGTCTTTTTGTCGTGTTTTTGTAGTCTTTTTGTCGTGTTTTTGTCGTGTTTTTGTCGTGTTTTTGTCGTGTTTTTGTCGTGTTTTTGTCGTCTTTTTGTCGTATTTGTCTCCTTTTTAACATCTTTATGTCGTGTTTTTGTCGCCTTTTTGTGTGTCTGTGTGTGTGTGTGTGTGTGTGTATTTAGGACAGAAGCGCCACTTTATGTCGCCTTTTTTGTCGTCTTTTTGTCGCCTTTTTTGTGTGTGTGTGTGTGTCTGTGTGTGTGTATGTGTGTGTGTCTCTCTCTCTCTCTCTCTGTGTGTGTGTGTGTGTGTGTGTGTCTCTGTGTGTCTGTGTTACTGTGTGTGTGTGTGTGTTTCTGTGTGTGTGTGTGTGTGTGTGTGTGTTTCTGTGTGTGTGTGTGTGTGTGTGTGTCTGTGTGCGTGTCTGTGTGTTTGTGTGTGTTTCTGTGTTTGTCTGTGTGTGTCTGTGTCTGTGTCTGTGTGTGTGTGTGTGTTTCTGTGTTTGTCTCTCTCTGTGTGTGTGTGTGTGTGTGTGTGTGTTTCTGTCTGTGTGTGTGTGTGTGTGTGTGTGTGTGTGTGTGTGTGTGTGTGTGTGTGTTTCTGTCTGTGTGTATGTGTGCGTCTCTGTGTGTGTGTGTGTGTGTTTCTGTCTGTGTGTGTGTGTGCGTCTCTGTGTGTGTGTGTGTGTGTGTGTTTCTGTCTGTGTGTGTGTGCGCGTCTCTGTGTGTGTGTGTATGTGTGCGTCTCTGTGTGTGTGTGTATGTGTGCGTCTCTGTGTGTGTGTGTGTGTGTGTGTGTGTGTGTGTCTCTCTGTGTGTGTGTCTCTCTGTGTGTGTGTGTGTGTCTCTGATCTGATGGTTATATATATATATATATATATATATATATATATATATATATATATATATATATATATATATATATATATATATATATATATCGCTGCTAGGAGAAAAGTCGGCTAATAAAAACAAGAAGAAAACACGAAAATTAAATAACCGTGACGTCCGTGAGAGCCAATCAGAGCAGAGCAGATGTTTCCCTGACAGTCAGCAGCTGGTTCGACTTCATATTCACGTCCTCAAAGCGTGTAAATCCTCCTCCGACAGCAGCGTGGCGTGACAGCGACTCCCCCTCCCCCCACACATCAAGTCTCTAACGTTCCTCCTGCATTAATTACCCCCCCCCCCCCCTTCTTCCTGCTCCTCCAGCAGACCGATCGATGAGCTCGTCGTCGAGGGCGACCGCATCCTCTGGGTTTAACGAGCACCAGGACCCGCTCAGGGGACGCTCGTTATCTCGTTAACCTCGTTCTGAGGACTGATGCGGCGTGAGGAGAGGGACTCTGATGTAACGCTGAGAGGTTTCAGGGCGGATGGACGACAACAGGATGTTCAGGACAAAACGCCAACACGCACACACGGGACAGTCTGACGGCCACTTAGTGCCGCGCGAGCTCTCGCAGGTTCTCCTATTTCCTCTTTCTTACTTTGTCATATTTCTTTAGTTTGGTCCCATTTCTGTCGTCTTTCTGTCGTCTTTCTGTCGTCTTTCTGTCGCCTTTCTGTCGTCTTTCTGTCGCCTTTCTGTCGCCTTTTTGTCGCCTTTCTGTCGTCTTTCTGTCGTCTTTCTGTTGTCTTTCTGTTGTCTTTCTGTCGTCTTTTTATCGTCTTTCTGTCGTCTTTTTATCATCTTTCTGTCGCCTTTTTATCACCTTTCTGTCGCCTTTTTGTCCCATTTTTGTCACTTTTTTATCACCTTTCTGACGTCTTTTTATCACCTTTTTGTCGCCTTTTTGTCGCCTTAATGTCGTCTTTCTGTCGCCTTTTTGTCGCCTTTCTTTTGTCGACTTTTGTCCCATTTTTGTCACCTTTCTGTCGTCTTTTTGTCGTCTTTCTGTCGTCTTTCTGTCGTCTTTCTGTCGCCTTTTGTCCCATTTTTGTCACTTTTTTATCACCTTTCTGACGTCTTTTTATCACCTTTTTGTCGCCTTTTTGTCGCCTTAATGTCGTCTTTCTGTCGCCTTTTTGTCGCCTTTCTTTTGTCGACTTTTGTCCCATTTTTGTCACCTTTCTGTCGCCTTTCTGTCGTCTTTCTGTCGTCTTTCTGTCGTCTTTCTGTCGTCTTTCTGTCGCCTTTTGTCCCATTTTTGTCACCTTTCTGTCGTCTTTTTGTCGTCTTTCTGTCGTCTTTTTGTCCCATTTTTGTCACTTTTTTATCACCTTTCTGACGTCTTTTTATCACCTTTTTGTCGCCTTTTTGTCGCCTTAATGTCGTCTTTCTGTCGCCTTTTTGTCGCCTTTCTTTTGTCGACTTTTGTCCCATTTTTGTCACCTTTCTGTCGCCTTTCTGTCGTCTTTCTGTCGTCTTTCTGTCGTCTTTCTGTCGTCTTTCTGTCGCCTTTTGTCCCATTTTTGTCACCTTTCTGTCGTCTTTTTGTCGTCTTTCTGTCGTCTTTCTGTCGTCTTTCTGTCGCCTTTTGTCCCATTTTTGTCGCCTTAATGTCGTCTTTCTGTCGCCTTTTTATCACCTTTTTGTCGCCTTTTTGTCGCCTTAATGTCGTCTTTCTGTCGCCTTTCTGTCGTCTTTCTGTCGTCTTTCTGTCGTCTTTCTGTCGCCTTTCTGTCGTCTTTCTGTCGCCTTTCTGTCGCCTTTTTGTCGCCTTTCTGTCGTCTTTCTGTCGTCTTTCTGTTGTCTTTCTGTCGTCTTTTTATCGTCTTTCTGTCGTCTTTTTATCATCTTTCTGTCGCCTTTTTATCACCTTTCTGTCGCCTTTTTGTCCCATTTTTGTCACTTTTTTATCACCTTTCTGACGTCTTTTTATCACCTTTTTGTCGCCTTTTTGTCGCCTTAATGTCGTCTTTCTGTCGCCTTTTTGTCGCCTTTCTTTTGTCGACTTTTGTCCCATTTTTGTCACCTTTCTGTCGTCTTTCTGTCGTCTTTCTGTCGTCTTTCTGTCGTCTTTCTGTCGCCTTTTGTCCCATTTTTGTCACCTTTCTGTCGTCTTTTTGTCGTCTTTCTGTCGTCTTTCTGTCGTCTTTCTGTCGCCTTTTGTCCCATTTTTGTCGCCTTAATGTCGTCTTTCTGTCGCCTTTTTATCACCTTTTTGTCGCCTTTTTGTCGCCTTAATGTCGTCTTTCTGTCGCCTTTTTGTCATCTTTCTGTCGCCTTTTTGTCGCCTTTCTTTTGTCGCCTTTTTGTCCCATTTTTGTCACTTTTTTATCACCTTTCTGTCGTCTTTCTGTCGTCTTTCTGTCGTCTTTCTGTCGTCTTTCTGTCGCCTTTCTGTTGTCGCCTTTCTGTCGCCTTTCTTTTGTCGCCTTTCTTTTGTCGCCTTTTTGTCCCATTTTTGTCACTTTTTTATCACCTTTCTGTCGTCTTTCTGTCGTCTTTCTGTCGTCTTTCTGTCGTCTTTCTGTCGCCTTTCTGTTGTCGCCTTTCTGTCGCCTTTCTTTTGTCGCCTTTCTTTTGTCGCCTTTCTGTCCCATTTTTGTCACTTTTTTATCACCTTTCTGTCGTCTTTCTGTCGTCTTTCTGTCGTCTTTCTGTCGTCTTTCTGTCGTCTTTCTGTCGCCTTTCTTTTGTCGCCTTTTGTCCCATTTTTGTCACTTTTTTGTCGTCTTTCTGTCGCCTTTCTTTTGTCGCCTTTTGTCCCATTTTTGTCACTTTTTTGTCACCTTTCTGTCGTCTTTCTGTCGTCTTTCTGTCGCCTTTCTTTTGTCGCCTTT
>CM042448.1:22682495-22734995 GCA_023631565.1 Gymnocephalus cernua | reverse complement strand
CTGTCTCCCTCCCTGTCTGTCTCCCTCCCTCCCTGTGTGTCTCTCCCTCCCTCCATCCCTGTCTGTCTCCCTCCCTCCCTGTCTGTCTGCCTCCCTGTCTGTCTGTCTGTCTCCCTCCCTGTCTGTCTCCCTCCCTCCCTGTCTGTCTGCCTCCCTGTCTGTCTGTCTGTCTCCCTCCCTGTCTGTCTCCCTCCCTCCCTGTGTGTCTCTCCCTCCCTCCATCCCTGTCTGTCTCCCTCCCTCCCTGTCTGTCTGCCTCCCTGTCTGTCTGCCTCCCTGTCTGTCTGTCTGTCTCCCTCCCTCCCTGTCCCCCTCCCTGTCTCACTCCCTCCCTCCCTCCCTCCCTGTCTGTCTCCCTCCCTGTCTGTCTGCCTCCCTGTCTGTCTGTCTCCCTCCCTCCCTGTCCCCCTCCCTGTCTCACTCCCTCCCTCCCTCCCTCCCTCCCTGTCTGTCTCCCTGTCTCCCTCCCTCCCTTCCTCCCTGTCTGTCTGTCTGCCTCCCTGTCTCACTCCCTCCCTCCCTCCCTGTCTGCCTCCCTGTCTCCCTCCCTGTCTCACTCCCTCCCTCACTCCCTCCCTCCCTGTCTGTCTGTCTCCCTCCCTCCCTGTCTCCCTCCCTGTCTCACTCCCTCCCTCACTCCCTCCCTGTCTGTCTGTCTCCCTCCCTCCCTGTGTGTCTCTCCCTCCCTCCCTCCCTCCCTGTCTGTCTCCCTTTTTTTGGTCCCATTTTTGTCGCCTTTTCTTTTCAACATTCAGCCAACTAATAAACTAACATTAAGAGTCAGAAACCAGCCGTTTGTCTCAGAGGAAGGAAGGAAGGAAGGAAGGAAGGAAGGAAGGAAGGAAGGAAGGAAGGAAGGAAGGAAGGAAGGAAGGAAGGAAGGAAGGAAGGAAGAGGAAAGTCAGGCTGCACCTGTTGCCTACCGCCTACCTAACCATCTGCCAAACAACGCCGCAGCGTTTTCCAAAACGTCTCCGTTTTAAGGGGCTCGGAAAAACGCCCGAGTAGCGGGACGCCAGAAGTCAACGTAGTAGCGTAGATGCAGCTTTTACTTACACAACAACAACAACGACGACAACAACACAGACACACAGAAGGGATGCTGGCCTCTCCAGCTGAGAGCTTGCATAACATGACATGACATGAATCTGAGCGGACACATCCAGATGTGCACAGAGGCAAAGAAACAGGATGACAGGACAGCTGCTGCTGCTGCTGCTGCTGCTGTTTTTGGGTTATTTTCAGCATGAAAAGCAGGCTGAATGAGTCACAGAGTGCCAGTCAGTTCAGGGAAAATGGAAATGAGCAAAGTAGCAGCGAGTCATTCTTTTGTGTTATGTAGCTTTGACAGCTGTGCAGCCACACACACACACACACACACACACACACACACACACACACACACACACACACACACACACACACACACACACACACACACACACACAGAGAGAGGCACATTCAACTCAACTGGTCCTAATGCACACTTTTGCTTTTGTATCCTAAATCCTTTGTTACTTCTGCAAATATAATAAATTATTCTACACAAAAAAGAAAACTCCCTCCAAGCCAAACGTCGACATTTTTTGCAGCGATATCTGAAATAAAACTGATCATTTTGCTTGTAAATCTCGACTGAATGCAGAGAAAGTCTATTATTAGCAGCAATAACTTGACATTTTCTGCGTGGTAAGGTCAGAAATCCTCTTAAAAAAAAAAGCATCAATGCTGACCTTTAAAATCTGCCTTTTTCCAGCTCTTCTTTTGGTCAAAATAAAACAAAATCACAGTGCACGTTGTTTACAGCAGCCAGCTTCAAGTTTGGGTCTAGGAAGCGTACACAACAAGATCCTTCTGCAAGCCCTTCATCACCATCACCATCACCATCACCATCATCACGGGATCTAAAAACTTGACTTCTCAGCTAATCAGATAGAACATCTCGAGTGGCTAACTACAACCGTGTGACGCGCTCTCAGTAATGCCAGGGTACCTTCACATTTCCACTGATTTTATTTCCTCTGGTTGTGCCTGACTCTGTTGCAATGTTGCATTAACGTGATCAATGTGTTGTCCTAAGTGGTGCATCGTTACAGGCTCAAATTCAGTCTCCCTGTCTGTCTGTCTCCCTCCCTGTCTGTCTCCCTCCCTGTCTGTCTCCTTCCCTCCCTCCCTGTCTGTCTCCCTCCCTCCCTGTCTGTCTCCTTCCCTCCCTCCCTGTCTGTCTCCTTCCCTCCCTCCCTGTCTGTCTCCCTCCCTCCCTGTCTGTCTCCCTCCCTCCCTGTCTGTCTCCTTCCCTCCCTCCCTGTCTGTCTCCTTCCCTCCCTCCCTGTCTGTCTCCCTCCCTCCCTGTCTGTCTCCCTCCCTCCCTGTCTGTCTCCCTGTCTGTCTCCCTCCATGTCTATCTCCCTCCCTCCCTCTCTCTCTCCCTCCCTCCCTGTCTCCCTCCCTCCCTCCCTCCCTCCCTGTCTGTCTCCCTCCCTCCCTGTCTGTCTCCCTCCCTCCCTGTCTCCCTCCCTCCCTCCCTGTCTGTCTCCCTCCCTGTCTGTCTGTCTGTATCCCTCCCTCCCTCTCTCCCTCCCTCCCTGTCTGTCTCCCTCCCTGTCTGTCTGTATCCCTCCCTCCCTGTCTCCCTCCATGTCTGTCTCCCTGTCTCCCTGCCTCTCTCCCTGTCTGTCTGTCTCCCTCCCTCCCTGTCTGTCTGTCTGTCTGTCTGTCTCCCTCCATGTCTGTCTCCCTCCCTCCCTTCCTGTCTGTCTGCCTCTCTCCCTCCCTGTCTCCCTGTCTGTCTCCCTGTCTCCCTCCCTCCCTTCCTGTCTGTCTGCCTCTCTCCCTGTCTGTCTCTCTCCCTCCCTCCCTCCCTCCCTGTCTGTCTGTCTCCCTCCATGTCTGTCTGCCTCTCTCCCTCCCTCCCTTCCTGTCTGTCTGCCTCTCTCCCTGTCTGTCTCTCTCCCTCCCTCCCTCCCTCCCTCCCTGTCTGTCTGTCTGTCTCCCTCCATGTCTGTCTGCCTCTCTCCCTCCCTCCCTTCCTGTCTGTCTGCCGCTCTCCCTGTCTGTCTCTCTCCCTCCCTCCCTCCCTCCCTGTACACGTTTGTTAGGATTATGCTTTTAAACTGCTAAAAAAAAAGGAGTTAAAAATACTCGAGAAATCACGACACTTAAACAGGAATTTGCCACATTTAACAGACTATTTGAGGCGCTGTATTTGTGTGTATTTGGAGGTACTTAAGATGCAAAGTGACGCCCAGGTAGTACCTCGCAACCCACCCACTGTCCTACCTTCAATTGCGATGACATGCTCCCGGATCTGGTTCTGCAGCAGCGGCTCCTCCACACGCTCCAGCAGCTCGTAGATGGAGTAGATGTTGGGATGGACGGACTCGAACCTCTGGATCTCGGATCGGATGGCGGCCGAGTTGGCGAGGTGCTGCTGGTAGTTCATCACTGCAACTTTGTTTGTTTTTTTCAGCCGATCAGACGGTTGTGCGGTTAGGGAAGTGGAGGGAGAGGAAGGTGAAAGCTGTGACCTCCAGGAGGGGGGGAACAAGCTCGGGGAAGCCTTAAATCATGCTTTTCTCCAACGCACCCTGGTGAACGCAACACATCAGTTTATCAGGTGTATAACTGGTTGAAAAATTAAAAAAGTAGGTAGAGTCTTTCCCGCTTACAAAACACACAGGTGATGCTCCTCTACATGCCTGAAAAAAATGTAAATACAAGATATATTCCCAGTGTTTTTTTTAGCGACCAGACTGCTGCTACTGGCCGGTGAAGGCAGCTGTTCCTCGGGGTGTCCCGGCGACAGATGTGCGGCAGGCTGAGCAACGCTTCCCCATATCCTTACAGTCCATGTGGGATTAAAAAAAAATGGCACTTTCTCGGCGTTTATGTGGATTTAAAAGAGCTTTCAGCGTCACTTGCATTCATAATTGACGAGGATAAAAATCGGCCTTGTTGCTAGGTGGCTAAAGCTAACTAGCTAGCTGTAGCTTCCACCAAGAGGAGGGAAGACGAGGGGAAAACTCGCCGTTCTTCAGGCGTTAAAAGTCCGCTTCACACAACGACGAATTGGGGCGTTGAAGCGTCAGAGAGGACACGACATACCCATTCATAAAAATATGAATTTAACACGACAGCTGCTGGCAGTGAGGCTGCTTAACATACACAGTTCGTGGAGGGGTAGTTAAGGATGTTCCCGTCCGTTGTTGTGTCTCCAGGACCCGCAGCTGCGCAGGAATAACCTTCAGTCCACTTGAAACTTAACTCCAACCGACACGCGCACCCTAAAAAACGCATCCAGGTGTTGTCTACCGACACGTTTTCACAGGTGAGTCCTGCACACGGCGCCCAAACACTCCGCCTTTCCCACTTTCCCGTGTTGCTGCGAGGTCCATCCCGTGTAGAGCCACAGTATCCCGGCCGGGAACGTCATTACGCACTGGTGTGTTTCAAGTGACGCACGCTTAGCAACAAGGGTTCCGGTTAGCGTTTTCAAAATAAAAGACGCCAGTGAAATAGATATAGATACTGTAGATACACACACATATACACATACACAGACACACACTTACACACAGAGACAGACACACTTACACACACACACATACAAACACACACACACTTACACAGACAGACACACACACACACACACACAAATACAGAGGCAGACACACACACACACACACACACACACAAATACAGACACACACAAATACAGAGGCAGACATACAGACACACACATATACACATACACAGACATACACAAATACAGAGGCAGACACATATACACACACACATACAAAACACACTCTCACACACACACACACAAATACACACACACACACACACAAATACAGAGGCAGACACACACACACACACACACACACAAATACAGAGGCAGACACACACACACACACACACAAATACAGAGGCAGACACACACACACACACACACACAAATACAGAGGCAGACACACACACACACACACACACAAATACAGAGGCAGACACACACACACACACACAAATACAGAGGCAGACACACACACACACACACACAAAAACAGACACACACACACACACAAATACAGAGGCAGACACACACACACACACACACAAATACAGAGGCAGACACACACACACACACTTACAAACACACACACACTTAGACAGACACACACACACAAACACACACACACACACACACACACTTACACACACACACACACACTTACACAGACACACACACACACAAACACACACACACACACACACTTACACAGACACACACACACACACACACACACACACAGACACAAACACACACAGATAAATACTTTATTCATCCTGAATGAAATTTTAGGCATCCAGTAGCTTAGACAAACATAACACAACAAACACACACACACACACACAACAAACACACACACACACACACACACACACACATCTCACATACATACAAATCACTCACAGAAATGTAAAGAGTTAACAATGCAAGGTCTGGTATGGACTGACCATGTGATGCAATGACCATGATAAGGTGCTAAGGTAGTGTGTGTGTGTGTGTGTGTGTGTGTGCAATGGTGGTAGTAGTGCAAACATGAACATTGCAGGGATTGAACAGCGCAACAGCTTATTAAATATTAACTATGACTATGAAAAGACAATAATGTAAACATAATGATTAAATAGCAGTGCTGGAAAGCATATTTCCTCAAATGGGCCAGTACTGAGTACCGATACTTCAGATCCAATCACACACACACACACATACACACACACACACACACACACACACACACACACACTACCTCCCTCCTCTCTCTTTTTTCTCATATTAACAGTTTATAAAGTGTCTTTTTTATAATGAATGCAAAGCACTTTGTAACTTTATTTTGAAAAGCGCTTTTATTGTGAAGGTAGTAATATTATAATCGTATGCACCAAACAGTGAAAACTTTACTCAATGAATCTCATTCTGATTCTGAGCTACAACATTTCCCTCTGAGATGAGTAGAAGTATAAAGTTATACAATATAAATACACAGTAAATAGTAAAGGAACAGTTCCACATTTTTGGGAAATACACTCAAATATCTCGGCTTTGTTACTGAGAGTTAGATGAGAAGATCGATACCAACTAGTACAATGTACAAGTACAACATAGAAACACAGGCAGGGGGGATTTGGCGTAAAGTTTTACAGGTTTTAAATGCAGTTTTACTTGTAACAGAGATTTCTACACTGTGGTATTAGTACTTTTACTAAGAGAAAAGCTCTGAGTACTTCTTCCAACTCTGTGACACCAAACTCAGGTAATTATTCTGAAGTTTTAGTGAAATTTAGTTAATTTCTTCAGGCTTCTAAAAGTTTTTTTTTTAACCAATTAGTCATTTTGTATTTTTCATTTGTAGTTTATCTTAAGTATGAGGTCTCTTTCAACAAATAGTCAAGTAAAGTTAGTATTTTAATAACATATTCTGACTTTTTCTTTCAAACTATTCTTTCTTCTCAAAATTATTTTGAGTTTTATCTTTTTTTTCCTCAAACTATTCTGACTTTTATTCTGAAAATACAAAAGCAGTTCTGACTTTTCCTCTCAAAATATTCTGACTTTTCCACAAAATATTCTGACTTTTAAAAAAAACAATATTTTGTCTTCTTTCTCAAAATCAAAATATTTAAACTTTTTTTTTTCCTCAAACTATTCTGACTTTTATTCTGAAAATATTAAAATATTCTGACTTTTCCACAAAATATTCTGACTTTTAAAAAAAACAATATTTTGTCTTCTTTCTCAAAATCAAAATATTTAAACTTTTTTTTTCCTCAAAACTATTCTGACTTTTATTCTGAAAATACTAAAATATTCTGACTTTTCCTCTCAAAATATTCTGACTTTTAAAAAAAACAACATTTTGTCTTCTTTCTCAAAATCAAAATATTTTTTAAAAAATGTCTCAAACTATTCTGACTTTTATTCTGAAAATATAAAAATATTCTGACTTTTCCTCAAAACTATTCTGACTTTTATTCTGAAAATATAAAAATATTCTGACTTTTCCACAAAATATTCAGACTTTTAAAAAAACAATATGTTGTCTTCTTTCTCAAAATCAAAATATTTAAACTTTTTTTTTTCCTCAAAACTATTCTGACTTTTATTCTGAAAATACTAAAATATTCTGACTTTTCCTCTCAAAATATTCTGACTTTTAAAAAAAACAACATTTTGTCTTCTTTCTCAAAATCAAAATATTTTTAAAAAAATGTCTCAAACTATTCTGACTTTTATTCTGAAAATATAAAAATATTCTGACTTTTCCACAAAATATTCAGACTTTTAAAAAAAACATTTTGTCTTCTTTCTCAAAATCAAAATATTTAAACTTTTTTTTTCCTCAAAACTATTCTGACTTTTATTCTGAAAATACTAAACTATTCTGACTTTTACTCTCAAAATATTCTGACTTTTAAAAAAAACAATATTTTGTCTTCTTTCTCAAAATCAAAATATTTAAACTTTTTTTTTCCTCAAACTATTCTGACTTTTATTCTGAAAATACAAAAACAGTTCTGACTTTTCCTCTCAAAATATTCAGACTTTTTAAAAAAAAAACAATATTTTGTCTTCTTTCTCAAAATCAAAATATTAAAAAAAAAAATCCTCAAACTATTCTGACTTTTATTCTGAAAATACAAAAATATTCTGACTTTTTCTCAAAATATTCTGACTTTTAAAAAAACAATACTTTGACTTCTTTCTCAAAATTAAAATATATATATATATATATTCTTGCACTTTAACTACATTTAGTTGCCAATACATCTCTGATGCTTTTATTTTGAAGATCAAACATCCTTTACTCCGTTCTTTCTCTAACTAACCGCTGCACGCTTGACCTAGCGACCTTCAGGAAGACGCACACTGCCTGCGCAAAAATGACTTAAAAACATAGCGTGTATTTCTCTGATTTATTAACTTGACTGCAGGATTTACTTTCTTTAGGGCCCCTTCAAAATAAAATAGCAAATAATCACCCAGTATAACAAAATGCACAGTGTTTATTTGCTATATTTACAAGCACACATTTGCATCTTTATTTTCCAAATATATAATCCAGAAACCAGCTAAATGATAACAAAAAAAATACAAATTCCTTCGCCATGAAGCCCCCCCGCCTGTAGTACTGCTTGGTATTTGTCCTTTGCGTGCAAATACCTCTTTCATAGAGTCTCTTTTGAGAGTTCAGCTCTGTTCCAGAAGTCTGGTCCGGCACTATTGTGTTGAAGCTGGTATTTTCACTCCGTCCAGCAGTAACGAGTGCACAATGCTGCCCTTATTCTTCCCACCGCTCGTCGCCTTGATGCAGCATTCGTGTTCCCCCAACATGAAGCGCGTCTCTGTGCCGTCGTCTACAAACTCTCCCTGGAAAAAGGCCACAAAAACGCACTCAGTTTGAGGATTTCATCTGCAGTCCAGTTATGTTTTTACTATTTATGATACATTTCTGCTGTTCTTTTATTTTTTAATATTTCAGCTCTTGTTCAAACGGGGACTCCATGTTTTTTTATAGACTTTTATTCTTTAAAATTTTCAAATTTTCTGATTTGTATTCTGAAATATTAAAATATTCTGAATTATTTCCTGAAAATACAAAAATATTCTGAGAATATCAAAATATTCTGTTTTTTATCCTGAAATATTAAAATATTCAGAATTGTTTCCTGAAAATATTAAAATATTCAGATTTTTATCCTGAAATATTAAAATATTCTGAATTTATTCCTGAAAATATTCTGAGAATATTAAAATATTCAGATTTCTATCCTGACAGTTATGTTTTTACTATTTATGATACGTTTCTGCTGTTTTTTATTTTTCATATTTCAGCTCTTGTTCAAACTGGGACTCCATGTTTTTTTATAGACTTTTATTCTTTAAAATATTAAAATGGTCTGATTTTTATCCTGAAATATTGAAATATTCTGAATTATTTCCTGAAAATATTAAAATATTCTGAGAATATTAAAATTTTCTGATTTTTATCCTGAAAATATTAAAATTTTCTGATTTTTATCCTGAAATATTAAAATATTCTGAATTTTTTCCTGAAAATACAAAAATATTCTGAGAATATTAAAATTTTCAGATTTGTATCCTGACAGTTATGTTTTTACTATTTATGATACATTTCTGCTTTTTTTTATTTTTTATATTTCAGCTCTTGTTCAAACTGGGACTCCATGTTTTTTTATAGACTTTTATTCTTTAAAATATTAAAATGGTCTGAATTATTTCCTGAAAATATTAAAATATTCTGAGATTAAAATATTCAGATTTTTATCCTGAAATATTAAAATATTCAGATTTGTATCCTGACAGTTATGTTTTTACTATTTATGATACATTTCTGCTTTTTTTATTTTTTATATTTCAGCTCTTGTTGAAACTGGGACTCCATGTTTTTTATAGACTTTTATTCTTTAAAATATTAAAATGTTCTGATTTTTATCCTGAAATATTAAAATATTCTGAATTATTTCCTGAGAATATTAAAATTTTCTGAGAATATTAAAATTTTCTGGTTTTTATCCTGAAATATTAAAATATTCAGAATTGTTTCCTGAAAATATTAAAATTTTCTGATTTTTATCCTGAAATATTAAAATATTCTGAATCTTTTCCTGAAAATACAAAAATATTCTGAGAATATTAAAATTTTCTGATGTTTATCCTGAAATATTAAAATATTCTGAATTTATTCCTGAAAATATTCTGAGAATATTAAAATATTCAGATTTGTATCCTGACAGTTATGTTTTTACTATTTATGATACATGTCTGCTTTTTTTTATTTTTTATATTTCAGCTCTTGTTCAAACTGGGACTCCATGTTTTTTTATAGACTTTTATTCTTTAAATTTTAAAATGGTCTGAATTATTTTCTGAAAATATTAAAATATTCTGAGAATATTAAAATATTCAGATTTTTATCCTGAAATATTAAAATATTCAGATTTGTATCCTGACAGTTATGTTTTTACTATTTATGATACATTTCTGCTTTTTTTATTTTTTATATTTCAGCTCTTGTTGAAACTGGGACTCCATGTTTTTTATAGACTTTTATTCTTTAAAATATTAAAATGTTCTGATTTTTATCCTGAAATATTAAAATATTCTGAATTATTTCCTGAGAATATTAAAATTTTCTGAGAATATTAAAATTTTCTGGTTTTTATCCTGAAATATTAAAATATTCAGAATTGTTTCCTGAAAATATTAAAATTTTCTGATTTTTATCCTGAAATATTAAAATATTCTGAATCTTTTCCTGAAAATACAAAAATATTCTGAGAATATTAAAATTTTCTGATGTTTATCCTGAAATATTAAAATATTCTGAATTTATTCCTGAAAATATTCTGAGAATATTAAAATATTCAGATTTTTATCCTGACAGTTATGTTTTTACTATTTATGATACATGTCTGCTGTTTTTTATTTTTTATATTTCAGCTCTTGTTCGAACTGGGACTCCATGTTTTTTTATAGACTTTTATTCTTTAAAATATTAAAATGTTCTGAATTATTTCCTGAAAATATTAAAATATTCTGAGAATATTAAAATATTCTGATATTTATCCTGAAATATTAAAATATTCAGATTTGTATCCTGACAGTTATGTTTTTACTATTTATGATACATTTCTGCTTTTTTTATTTTTTATATTTCAGCTCTTGTTGAAACTGGGACTCCATGTTTTTTATAGACTTTTATTCTTTAAAATATTAAAATTTTCTGATGTTTATCCTGAAATATTAAAATATTCAGAATAGTTTCCTGAAAATATTCTGAGAATATTAAAATATTCTGATTTTATCCTGACAGTTATGTTTTTACTATTTATGATACATTTCTGCTGTTTTTTATTTTTTATATTTCAGCTCTTGTTCAAACTGGGACTCCATGTTTTTTATAGACTTTTATTCTTTAAAATATTAAAATTTTCTGATTATCCTGAAATATTAAAATATTCTTAATTATTTCCTGAAAATATTAAGATATTCTGAGAATATTAAAATGTTCTTATTTTTATCCTGAAAATATTAAAACTTTCTGATTTTTATCCTGAAATATTAAAATATTCTGAATTTATTCCTGAAAACATTAAAATATTCTGAGAATATTAAAATTGTCTGATGTTTATCCTGAAAATATTAAAATATTCGGAGAATATTAAAATATTCAGAGACTATTAAAATATTCAGATTATTATCCTGAAATATTAAAATATTCAGATTTTTATCCTGAAATATTAAAATATTCAGATTTTTCTTAAAATATTCTGACTGTTAAACAATATTTTGACGTCTTTCTCAAAATTATTCTGACTTTTAGAGAAAAGACTAAAAGAAATATTACACAAATATTTATCTTAAGTATGAGGTCTCGTTCAACAAATAGTCAAGTAAAGTTAGTATTTTAATAACATATTCTGACTTTTAAAAAACGATATTTAGAATCAAAATTTAAATATTTAAACTTTTATTCTGAAAATATTCTGACTTTTATTCTGAAAATATTCTGACTTTTATTCTGAAAATATTAAAATATTCTGATTTTTATTTAAATTATTTTATATATTTAACTGCAGACGGTAACAAAACAAAAAAAAACAGTCTCATTGGAGTTTAAATCAACAGTAACAATAGTAATATTTATGTTTATATTATCATATTATAATTGATACTGCTTTAACGCTTTGGGGCTCAAAGTATTTGTGAAGTCATTCTCACCATTGTGTCCATTTTCTGCCCGTTGCACCAAATATCCATGGTGTCCTTTTCTGTTGGAAAAAAGAACAACAGTATGTTTCTACAGTATACAAAGTATCTCAAACTGGCATGAAGTACATGTATTTGTTTGTAATAAATAACTTCCATAAATGGGAAAAAATGATTGTGTCCCTGGACATGAACACAGGTGTATGCCCTGCAGTGCCCTGTTACACCCTGCTACACCCTGCAGTGCCCTGCTACACCCTGTAACACCCTGCAGTGCCCTGCTACACCCTGTAACACCCTGCAATGTCCTGCTACACCCTGTAACGCCCTGCAGTGTCCTGCTACACCCTGCAGTGTCCTGCTACACCCTGTAATGCCCTGCAGTGTCCTGCTACACCCTGCAGTGTCCTGCTACACCCTGCAGTGTCCTGCTACACCCTGCAGTGTCCTGCTACACCCTGTAATGCCCTGCAGTGTCCTGCTACACCCTGTAACGCCCTGCAGTGTCCTGCTATGCTCTGCAGTGTCCTGCTACACCCTGTAACACCATGCAGTGCCCTGCTACACCCTGTAACACCCTGCAGTGCCCTGCTACGCCCTGCAGTGTCCTGCTATGCTCTGCAGTGTCCTGCTACACCCTGCAGTGTCCTGTAACACCCTGTAACAGCCTGCAGTTCCCTGCTACGCCATGAACTACTACAACTACTATTTCTAGTCATAGTTCCATTATCTTTATTGTGACTATTATTGCCACTGTTCATCACACCCCCAACCAGCACCATCAGACACCACCTACCAAGAACCTGGGTTGAATTGTTTAGTCAAACTGGGATGTTGCAGGTTGACATGCTTCCTGAAATACTCACACTGAGGAGATTAAACAGCAGTTACATCACTCACCCAGCACCACCCTGCAGTCCTCTCCCTTCACTTTGAGCAGCCATGTTTTGGACGTCTTGGCTCTGTTGTCAATGAACTTCTGGAGACTCTTGCCGTCCACCTGCAGCGTGTACTCGTAGGCAAAGCCGCCGACCGCCTCAATGAGTATGGTGGCTTTGGTGTTGGAGCTCCCCAAGGTGAAGTTTTCCTTTCCAACCAGCTTGAACAGCCAGTCTTTTCTGACGACTTCCTGTTGAGGGGAAATGTTCATGACAGACAGATAACAAGCATAAAAACTGGTGATCAGTGGTGGAAGAAGTTCTGGCATCTGTGACTGTAGTTGGTGTTTAAAAAACGTTTTGAGTGGAGATGTGTTATCACTCTTGAGTTTTCTTTATAATTCATTTAAAATCTGAAGAAAATTAGCAATAACAACTACAATATTTCCCTCTGAGATGTAGTGGAGTAGAAGTACTGCCAGTAAATAAAGTACCTAAACTATTACTTTTTTTATTAATTTGCCTCAGATATGTTTAAGGAATATTTCCAAATTTTGAGAAATACACTCAACTATCTTGGCTTTCTTACTCAGAGTCACATCAGAAGATCGGACCTCATTTTTGAGAGTACAATGAGTCCCTCCAGAAAAACGCGATTATGCGATCGCATAATTCAATGCATAATCAGCCAAAGTTTTTGCAAGTTCCCGCAATAAAATTGCATAAATATCTCGCATATTCCATCACATTTTTTAAGAAAGCGTGCCGCATAATCAAGGATGTTTGCCCTCAACAATCACAAAAAAAACTGTGTTTTTCTGGAGGGACTGTACAATGTACAGTAAAGCCTAACACTGGCAGGTGGAATTTGCATAAAGGGTTTAAAAATGGAGGATATTTACTTGTAACTGAGTATTTCTAAACTGTGGTATTACTAGTTTTATCTAAGTAAAAGATCTGAGTACTTCTTACACCTGTGCCTGACATAAATCAGAAGGGAATATTCTCGTAGTGTTTTAGTTAAAAGTATGAATACTTTTGCATCTTCAGGTACAAAAGACTTCATTTCAAGAGGTGAAGATACCTAAACATGGACTTACCTGTCCGTTGACGTACACGATGCGTTTCCCCGTTGTAGTGCCATGGGCGAACTCAATCTTGTACACGTCGTCGCTCAGCGCCACGTCCCACGTCGCCACCAGATCTCCACCCAGCATCTCTGGCACACCACAGGACCTTCTCCTGACGATCACTCGGTCATCTCCACGGCTGGAACAAGCCCTCCTGTTTGAGATCGCCGTGTGCGGAGGACTGTCGGCTCAGCAGCAGGTGTATTACTGTAAGAGGCTTACAGACGTGAGCTCACTCTAAACTGACAGAGATAATTAGGACAAGCTTGGTATCTGTGGTTAGTGCGAGTAAGCAGAAACAAGTTCTTTACACAGGAATTGTGGATTAAGGTTGATGTTCTAACCTTTGACCTCCGAGACTGTCCTCACCTGGAGTTCAGAACTGAAGACAGAGGCAGCACAGGAACTGGTGATAGCGAGTGCACAGAAACTGGGGACTGTGGTAGTACAGGAACTGGCAATGGCGACAGTACTGTTTCATAAACAGACTCAAAGATATGACAAAAACAAGTAAAATATCACACAAAATATTTAAGAATTAAATTCAAACAAATTTGTTGAAGCCAAAATAACTATTACTTTAACGTCACAGGAACTGGGTGCTATGTGAGATCCACACTCAGCACAATCTCACCTTTTGGCCATGAAGGAAAAGACAAAGAACTGGCAAAGAAGTAGCGATGAACTGGCGAGGATCTGGCGAAGGCAACAGCAGAGGAACTGGCAACTATGGCAATAATCACATATGGCGTAGGTGTCCACATTTCAGCTCACTCTCACCTTCTGGACCTAAGGTTTTCAATATTCCCACCAATGACAAGACCTGCAGAACAAACCACTCAAAGTCGACCGTGTCACCACACCGGACTTCTGGTAAGTCCATGAGAACATACAGCGCCGATAGTCTAACCTCATCTCCAAGGGAAACGTACTGAGAAACTGGCAACTTCAAAGTCGTGACTGGCAATCATCTTCATGAACCGGCAAAGTCTGCTACGCTGAAACTGGCAACTTTAAAGTCTTGAAATAGAGACTCATATTGGAGCCAATCAGTGAAGTCGTTGAGCATGTCTGCGGCGGGTGGGTTGCGGAACTTACAGCGCCAAAAGTCCAACCTCATCTCCAAGTGCAACTTACTGAGAAACTGGCAACTTCAAAGTCTTGACTGGGAATCCTTATCAGGAAATGGCAAAGTCCGCAGCACACAAACTGGCAACTTCAATGTCTTGAGACGGAGGCTCAAACTGGAGCCAATCAGTGAAGTCCTGGAGTATGTATGCGGCATATGGATTTGCAGAACATACAGCGCTGAAAGTCCAACCTCATCTCAAAGGGCAACTTACTGAGAAGGAAATGGCAAAGTCCACACCACAGAAACTGGCAACTCCAAAATCTTGACTGGCAATCATCTTCATTAAATGACAAAGTACACAGCACAGAAACTGGTAACTTCATAGTCTTCACTGGCAATCATCTGGCAACTTCAAAGTCTTCACACGGAGACCCGTACTGGAGCCAAAGTCCACAGCACAGAAACTGGTAACTTCATAGTCTTCACTGGCAATCATCTGGCAACTTCAAAGTCTTCACACGGAGACCCGTACTAGAGCCAAAGTCCACAGCACAGAAACTGGCGACTTCTAAGTCTTGACCGGCAATCATCTTCAAGAAATGGCAAAGTCCGCAACACAAACTGGCAACATCAAAGTCTTGACTGGCAATCCTCTTCTGGAACCAACAAAGTCTTCATCACAGACGGGCAACTTGAAAGTCTTGAAATGGAGGCTCAAACTAGAGGCAATCAGTGAAGTCCTGGAGCATGTATGCGGCATGTGGGTTGCGGAAAATACAGCGCTGAACGTCCGACCTCATCTCCAACCTCATCTCCAGGGGCAACTTACTGAGAAACTGGCAACTTCAAAGTCATGACTGGCAATACTCTTCATTAAATGACAAAGTCCACAGCACAGAAACTGGCAACTTCATAGTCTTCACTGGCAATCATCTGGCAACTTCAAAGTCTTGACTGGCAATCCTCTTCTGGAACCAACAAATCTTCTTCACAGAAACGGGCAACTTGAAAGTCTTGAAATGAAGGCTCAAACTAGAGCCAATCAGTGAAGTCCTGGAGCATGTATGCGGCATGTGGGTTGCGGAAAATACTTCGCCGAACGTCCAACATCATCTCCAACCTCATCTCCAGGGGCAACTTACTGAGAAACTGGCAACTTTAAAGTCATGACTGGCAATACTCTTCAAGAAATGGCAAAGTCTGCACCACAAAAACTGGCAACTTCAAAATCTTGACTGGCAATCATCTTCATTAAATGACAAAGTCCACAGCACAGAAACTGGCAACTTCATAGTCTTCACTGGCAATCATCTGGCAACTTCAAAGTCTTGACACGGAGACTCGTACTGGAGCCAAAGTCCACACCACAGAAACTGGCAACTTCTAAGTCTTGACTGGCAATCATCTTCAAGAAATGGCAAAGTCCGCAACACAAACTGGCAACTTCAAAGTCTTGACTGGCAATCCTCTTCTGGAACCAACAAAGTCTTCATCACAGAAACGGGCAACTTGAAAGTCTTGAAATGGAGGCTCAAACTAGAGCCAATCAGTGAAGTCCTGGAGCATGTATGCGGCATGTGGGTTGCGGAAAATACAGCGCTGAACGTCCAACCTCATCTCCAACCTCATCTCCAGGGGCAACTTACTGAGAAACTGGCAACTTCAAAGTCATGACTGGCAATACTCTTCATTAAATGACAAAGTCCACAGCACAGAAACTGGCAACTTCATAGTCTTCACTGGCAATCCTCTTCTGGAACCAACAAAGTCTTCATCACAGAAACGGGCAACTTGAAAGTCTTGAAATGGAGGCTCAAACTAGATCCAATCAGTGAAGTCCTGGAGCATGTATGCGGCATGTGGGTTGCGGAAAATACAGCGCCGAACGTCCAACCTCATCTCCAACCTCATCTCCAACCTCATCTCCAGGGGCAACTTACTGAGAAACTGGCAACTTCAAAGTCATGACTGGCAATACTCTTCATGAAATGGCAAAGTCTGCACCACAAAAACTGGCAACTTCAAAATCTTGACTGGCAATCATCTTCATTAAATGACAAAGTCCACAGCACAGAAACTGGCAACTTCATAGTCTTCACTGGCAATCATCTGGCAGCTTCAAAGTCTTCACACGGAGACTCGTACTGGAGCCAAAGTCCACAGCACAGAAACTGGCGACTTCTAAGTCTTGACTGGCAATCATCTTCAAGAAATGGCACAGTCCGCAACACACAAACTGGCAACTTCAAAGTCTTGACTGGCAATCCTCTTCTGGAACCAACAAAGTCTTCATCACAGAAACGGGCAACTTGGAAGTCTTGAAATGGAGGCTCAAACGAGAGCCAATCAGTGAAGTCCTGGAGCATGTATGCGGCATGTGGGTTGCGGAAAATACAGCGCCGAACGTCCAACCTCATCTCCAACCTCATCTCCAACCTCATCTCCAGGGGCAACTTACTAAGAAACTGGCAACTTTAAAGTCATGACTGGCAATACTCTTCAAGAAATGGCAAAGTCCGCAACACAAACTGGCAACTTCAAAGTCTTGACTGGCAATCCTCTTCTGGAACCAACAAAGTCTTCATCACAGAAACGGGCAACTTGAAAGTCTTGAAATGGAGGCTCAAACTAGAGCCAATCAGTGAAGTCCTGGAGCATGTATGCGGCATGTGGGTTGCGGAAAATACAGCGCTGAACGTCCAACCTCATCTCCAACCTCATCTCCAGGGGCAACTTACTGAGAAACTGGCAACTTCAAAGTCATGACTGGCAATACTCTTCATTAAATGACAAAGTCCACAGCACAGAAACTGGCAACTTCATAGTCTTCACTGGCAATCATCTGGCAACTTCAAAGTCTTGACACGGAGACTCGTACTGGAGCGAAAGTCCACAGCACAGAAACTGGCGACTTCTAAGTCTTGACTGGCAATCATCTTCAAGAAAGGGCAAAGTCCGCAACACAAACTGGCAACTTCAAAGTCTTGACTGGCAATCCTCTTCTGGAACCAACAAATCTTCTTCACAGAAACGGGCAACTTGAAAGTCTTGAAATGGATGCTCAAACTAGAGCCAATCAGTGAAGTCCTGGAGCATGTATGCGGCATGTGGGTTGCGGAAAATACAGCGCCGAAAGTCCAACCTCATCTCCAACCTCATCTCCAGGGGCAACTTACTGAGAAACTGGCAACTTTAAAGTCATGACTGGCAATACTCTTCAAGAAATGGCAAAGTCCGCAACACAAACTGGCAACTTCAAAGTCTTGACTGGCAATCCTCTTCTGGAACCAACAAAGTCTTCATCACAGAAACGGGCAACTTGAAAGTCTTGAAATGGAGGCTCAAACTAGAGCCAATCAGTGAAGTCCTGGAGTATGTATGCGGCATATGGATTTGCAGAACATACAGCGCTGAAAGTCCAACCTCATCTCAAAGGGCAACTTACTGAGAAGGAAATGGCAAAGTCCACACCACAGAAACTGGCAACTCCAAAGTCTTGACTGGCAATCATATTCAAGAAATGGCAAAGTCTGCAGGACAAAGGCAACTTCAAAGTCTTGACTGGCAATCCTCTTCATTAAATGACAAAGTCCACAGCACAGAAACTGGCAACTTCATAGTCTTCACTGGTAATCATCTGGCAACTTCAAAGTCTTGACACGGAGACTCGTACTAGAGCCAAAGTCCGCAACACACAAACTGGCAACGTCAAAGTATTGACTGGCAATCCTCTTCTGGAACCAACAAAGTCTTCATCACAGAAACGGGCAACTTGAAAGTCTTGAAACAGAGGCTCAAACTAGTGCCAATTAGTGAAGTCCTGGAGCATGTATGCGGCATGTGGGTTGCGGAAAATACAGCGCCGAACGTCCAACCTCATCTCCAACCTCATCTCCAGGGGCAACTTACTGAGAAACTGGCAACTTCAAAGTCATGACTGGCAATACTCTTCATGAAATGGCAAAGTCTGCACCACAAAAACTGGCAACTTCAATGTCTTGACTGGCAATCCTCTTCTGGAACCAACAATGTCTGCATCACAGAAACGGGCAACTTGAAAGTCTTGAAACGGAGGCTCAAACTACAGCCAATCAGTGAAGTCCTGGAGCATGTATGCGGCATGTGGGTTGCGGAAAATACAGCTCTGAACGTCCAACCTCATCTCCAACCTCATCTCCAACCTCATCTCCAGGGGCAACTTACTGAGAAACTGGCAACTTCAAAGTCATGACTGGCAATACTCTTCATGAAATGGCAAAGTCTGCACCACAAAAACTGGCAACTTCAAAATCTTGACTGGCAATCATCTTCATTAAATGACAAAGTCCACAGCACAGAAACTGGCAACTTCATAGTCTTCACTGGCAATCATCTGGCAACTTCAAAGTCTTGACACGGAGACTCGTACTGGAGCCAAAGTCCACAGCACAGAGACTGGCGACTTCTAAGTCTTGACTGGCAATCATCTTCAAGAAATGGCAAAGTCCGCAACACAAACTGGCAACTTCAAAGTCTTGACTGGCAATCCTCTTCTGGAACCAACAAAGTCTTCATCACAGAAACGGGCAACTTGAAAGTCTTGAAATGGAGGCTCAAACTAGAGCCAATCAGTGAAGTCCTGGAGCATGTATGCGGCATGTGGGTTGCGGAAAATACAGCGCCGAACATCCAACCTCATCTCCAACCTCATCTCCAGGGGCAACTTACTGAGAAACTGGCAACTTTAAAGTCATGACTGGCAATACTCTTCAAGAAATGGCAAAGTCCGCAACACAAACTGGCAACTTCAAAGTCTTGACTGGCAATCCTCTTCTGGAACCAACAAAGTCTTCATCACAGAAACTGGCAACTTGAAAGTCTTGAAATGGAGGCTCAAACTAGAGCCAATCAGTGAAGTCCTGGAGCATGTATGCGGCATGTGGGTTGCGGAAAATACAGCGCTGAACGTCCAACCTCATCTCCAACCTCATCTCCAGGGGCAACTTACTGAGAAACTGGCAACTTCAAAGTCATGACTGGCAATACTCTTCATTAAATGACAAAGTCCACAGCACAGAAACTGGCAACTTCATAGTCTTCACTGGCAATCATCTGGCAACTTCAAAGTCTTGACACGGAGACCCGTACTGGAGCCAAAGTCCACAGCACAGAAACTGGCGACTTCTAAGTCTTGACTGGCAATCATCTTCAAGAAATGGCAAAGTCCGCAACACAAACTGGCAACATCAAAGTCTTGACTGGCAATCCTCTTCTGGAACCAACAAAGTCTTCATCACAGAAACGGGCAACTTGAAAGTCTTGAAATGGAGGCTCAAACTAGAGCCAATCAGTGAAGTCCTGGAGCATGTATGCGGCATGTGGGTTGCGGAAAATACAGCGCTGAACGTCCGACCTCATCTCCAACCTCACCTCCAGGGGCAACTTACTGAGAAACTGGCAACTTCAAAGTCATGACTGGCAATACTCTTCATTAAATGACAAAGTCCACAGCACAGAAACTGGCAACTTCATAGTCTTCACTGGCAATCATCTGGCAACTTCAAAGTCTTGACTGGCAATCCTCTTCTGGAACCAACAAAGTCTTCATCACAGAAACGGGCAACTTGAAAGTCTTGAAATGGAGGCTCAAACTAGAGCCAATCAGTGAAGTCCTGGAGCATGTATGCGGCATGTGGATTGCGGAAAATACAGCGCCGAATGTCCAACCTCATCTCCAACCTCATCTCCAACCTCATCTCCAACCTCATCTCCAACCTCATCTCCAGGGGCAACTTACTGAGAAACTGGCAACTTCAAAGTCATGACTGGCAATACTCTTCATGAAATGGCAAAGTCTTCACCACAAAAACTGGCAACTTCAAAGTCTTGACTGGCAATCCTCTTCTGGAACCAACAATGTCTGCATCACAGAAAAGGGCAACTTGAATGTCTTGAAACGGAGGCTCAAACTAGAGCCAATCAGTGAAGTCCTGGAGCATGTATGCGGCATGTGGATTGCGGAAAATACAGCGCCGAACATCCAACCTCATCTCCAACCTCATCTCCAACCTCATCTCCAGGGGCAACTTACTGAGAAACTGGCAACTTCAAAGTCATGACTGGCAATACTCTTCAAGAAATGGCAAAGTCCGCAACACAAACTGGCAACTTCAAAATCTTGACTGGCAATCATCTTCATTAAATGACAAAGTCCACAGCACAGAAACTGGCAACTTCATAGTCTTCACTGGCAATCATCTGGCAGCTTCAAAGTCTTCACACGGAGACTCGTACTGGAGCCAAAGTCCACAGCACAGAAACTGGCGACTTCTAAGTCTTGACTGGCAATCATCTTCATGAAATGGCACAGTCCGCAACACACAAACTGGCAACTTCAAAGTCTTGACTGGCAATCCTCTTCTGGAACCAACAAAGTCTTCATCACAGAAACGGGCAACTTGAAAGTCTTGAAATGGAGGCTCAAACTAGAGCCAATCAGTGAAGTCCTGGAGCATGTATGCGGCATGTGGGTTGCGGAAAATACAGCGCTGAACGTCCAACCTCATCTCCAACCTCATCTCCAGGGGCAACTTACTGAGAAACTGGCAACTTCAAAGTCATGACTGGCAATACTCTTCATTAAATGACAAAGTCCACAGCACAGAAACTGGCAACTTCATAGTCTTCACTGGCAATCATCTGGCAACTTCAAAGTCTTGACACGGAGACTCGTACTGGAGCCAAAGTCCACAGCACAGAAACTGGCGACTTCTAAGTCTTGACTGGCAATCATCTTCAAGAAATGGCAAAGTCCGCAACACAAACTGGCAACTTCAAAGTCTTGACTGGCAATCCTCTTCTGGAACCAACAAAGTCTTCTTCACAGAAACGGGCAACTTGAAAGTCTTGAAATGGAGGCTCAAACTAGATCCAATCAGTGAAGTCCTGGAGCATGTATGCGGCATGTGGATTGCGGAAAATACAGCGCCGAACATCCAACCTCATCTCCAACCTCATCTCCAGGGGCAACTTACTGAGAAACTGGCAACTTCAAAGTTATGACTGGCAATACTCTTCATGAAATGGCAAAGTCTTCAGCACAAAAACTGGCAACTTCAAAGTCTTGACTGGCAATCCTCTTCTGGAACCAACAATGTCTGCATCACAGAAACGGGCAACTTGAAAGTCTTGAAACGGAGGCTCAAACTAGAGCCAATCAGTGAAGTCCTGGAGCATGTATGCGGCATGTGGATTGCGGAAAACACAGCGCCGAACATCCAACCTCATCTCCAACCTCATCTCCAGGGGCAACTTACTGAGAAACTGGCAACTTCAAAGTCATGACTGGCAATACTCTTCATTAAATGACAAAGTCCACAGCACAGAAACTGGCAACTTCATAGTCTTCACTGGCAATCCTCTTCTGGAACCAACAAAGTCTTCATCACAGAAACGGGCAACTTGAAAGTCTTGAAATGGAGGCTCAAACTAGATCCAATCAGTGAAGTCCTGGAGCATGTATGCGGCATGTGGGTTGCGGAAAATACAGCGCCGAACGTCCAACCTCATCTCCAACCTCATCTCCAACCTCATCTCCAGGGGCAACTTACTGAGAAACTGGCAACTTCAAAGTCATGACTGGCAATACTCTTCATGAAATGGCAAAGTCTGCACCACAAAAACTGGCAACTTCAAAATCTTGACTGGCAATCATCTTCATTAAATGACAAAGTCCACAGCACAGAAACTGGCAACTTCATAGTCTTCACTGGCAATCATCTGGCAGCTTCAAAGTCTTCACACGGAGACTCGTACTGGAGCCAAAGTCCACAGCACAGAAACTGGCGACTTCTAAGTCTTGACTGGCAATCATCTTCAAGAAATGGCACAGTCCGCAACACACAAACTGGCAACATCAAAGTCTTGACTGGCAATCCTCTTCTGGAACCAACAAAGTCTTCATCACAGAAACGGGCAACTTGGAAGTCTTGAAATGGAGGCTCAAACGAGAGCCAATCAGTGAATTCCTGGAGCATGTATGCGGCATGTGGGTTGCGGAAAATACAGCGCCGAACGTCCAACCTCATCTCCAACCTCATCTCCAACCTCATCTCCAGGGGCAACTTACTAAGAAACTGGCAACTTTAAAGTCATGACTGGCAATACTCTTCAAGAAATGGCAAAGTCCGCAACACAAACTGGCAACTTCAAAGTCTTGACTGGCAATCCTCTTCTGGAACCAACAAAGTCTTCATCACAGAAACGGGCAACTTGAAAGTCTTGAAATGGAGGCTCAAACTAGAGCCAATCAGTGAAGTCCTGGAGCATGTATGCGGCATGTGGGTTGCGGAAAATACAGCGCTGAACGTCCAACCTCATCTCCAACCTCATCTCCAGGGGCAACTTACTGAGAAACTGGCAACTTCAAAGTCATGACTGGCAATACTCTTCATGAAATGGCAAAGTCTGCACCACAAAAACTGGCAACTTCAAAATCTTGACTGGCAATCATCTTCATTAAATGACAAAGTCCACAGCACAGAAACTGGCAACTTCATAGTCTTCACTGGCAATCATCTGGCAGCTTCAAAGTCTTCACACGGAGACTCGTACTGGAGCCAAAGTCCACAGCACAGAAACTGGCGACTTCTAAGTCTTGACTGGCAATCATCTTCAAGAAATGGCAGTCCGCAACACACAAACTGGCAACATCAAAGTCTTGACTGGCAATCCTCTTCTGGAACCAACAAAGTCTTCATCACAGAAACGGGCAACTTGGAAGTCTTGAAATGGAGGCTCAAACGAGAGCCAATCAGTGAAGTCCTGGAGCATGTATGCGGCATGTGGGTTGCGGAAAATACAGCGCCGAACGTCCAACCTCATCTCCAACCTCATCTCCAACCTCATCTCCAGGGGCAACTTACTAAGAAACTGGCAACTTTAAAGTCATGACTGGCAATACTCTTCAAGAAATGGCAAAGTCCGCAACACAAACTGGCAACTTCAAAGTCTTGACTGGCAATCCTCTTCTGGAACCAACAAAGTCTTCATCACAGAAACGGGCAACTTGAAAGTCTTGAAATGGAGGCTCAAACTAGAGCCAATCAGTGAAGTCCTGGAGCATGTATGCGGCATGTGGGTTGCGGAAAATACAGCGCTGAACGTCCAACCTCATCTCCAACCTCATCTCCAGGGGCAACTTACTGAGAAACTGGCAACTTCAAAGTCATGACTGGCAATACTCTTCATTAAATGACAAAGTCCACAGCACAGAAACTGGCAACTTCATAGTCTTCACTGGCAATCATCTGGCAACTTCAAAGTCTTGACACGGAGACTCGTACTGGAGCGAAAGTCCACAGCACAGAAACTGGCGACTTCTAAGTCTTGACTGGCAATCATCTTCAAGAAATGGCAAAGTCCGCAACACAAACTGGCAACTTCAAAGTCTTGACTGGCAATCCTCTTCTGGAACCAACAAATCTTCTTCACAGAAACGGGCAACTTGAAAGTCTTGAAATGGATGCTCAAACTAGAGCCAATCAGTGAAGTCCTGGAGCATGTATGCGGCATGTGGGTTGCGGAAAATACAGCGCCGAAAGTCCAACCTCATCTCCAACCTCATCTCCAGGGGCAACTTACTGAGAAACTGGCAACTTTAAAGTCATGACTGGCAATACTCTTCAAGAAATGGCAAAGTCCGCAACACAAACTGGCAACTTCAAAGTCTTGACTGGCAATCCTCTTCTGGAACCAACAAAGTCTTCATCACAGAAACGGGCAACTTGAAAGTCTTGAAATGGAGGCTCAAACTAGAGCCAATCAGTGAAGTCCTGGAGTATGTATGCGGCATATGGATTTGCAGAACATACAGCGCTGAAAGTCCAACCTCATCTCAAAGGGCAACTTACTGAGAAGGAAATGGCAAAGTCCACACCACAGAAACTGGCAACTCCAAAGTCTTGACTGGCAATCATATTCAAGAAATGGCAAAGTCTGCAGGACAAAGGCAACTTCAAAGTCTTGACTGGCAATCCTCTTCATTAAATGACAAAGTCCACAGCACAGAAACTGGCAACTTCATAGTCTTCACTGGTAATCATCTGGCAACTTCAAAGTCTTGACACGGAGACTCGTACTAGAGCCAAAGTCCGCAACACACAAACTGGCAACGTCAAAGTATTGACTGGCAATCCTCTTCTGGAACCAACAAAGTCTTCATCACAGAAACGGGCAACTTGAAAGTCTTGAAACAGAGGCTCAAACTAGTGCCAATTAGTGAAGTCCTGGAGCATGTATGCGGCATGTGGGTTGCGGAAAATACAGCGCCGAACGTCCAACCTCATCTCCAACCTCATCTCCAGGGGCAACTTACTGAGAAACTGGCAACTTCAAAGTCATGACTGGCAATACTCTTCATGAAATGGCAAAGTCTGCACCACAAAAACTGGCAACTTCAAAGTCTTGACTGGCAATCCTCTTCTGGAACCAACAATGTCTGCATCACAGAAACGGGCAACTTGAAAGTCTTGAAACGGAGGCTCAAACTACAGCCAATCAGTGAAGTCCTGGAGCATGTATGTGGCATGTGGGTTGCGGAAAATACAGCTCTGAACGTCCAACCACGTCTCCAACCTCATCTCCAACCTCATCTCCAGGGGCAACTTACTGAGAAACTGGCAACTTCAAAGTCATGACTGGCAATACTCTTCATGAAATGGCAAAGTCTGCACCACAAAAACTGGCAACTTCAAAATCTTGACTGGCAATCATCTTCATTAAATGACAAAGTCCACAGCACAGAAACTGGCAACTTCATAGTCTTCACTGGCAATCATCTGGCAACTTCAAAGTCTTGACACGGAGACTCGTACTGGAGCCAAAGTCCACAGCACAGAGACTGGCGACTTCTAAGTCTTGACTGGCAATCATCTTCAAGAAATGGCAAAGTCCGCAACACAAACTGGCAACTTCAAAGTCTTGACTGGCAATCCTCTTCTGGAACCAACAAAGTCTTCATCACAGAAACGGGCAACTTGAAAGTCTTGAAATGGAGGCTCAAACTAGAGCCAATCAGTGAAGTCCTGGAGCATGTATGCGGCATGTGGGTAGCGGAAAATACAGCGCCGAACATCCAACCTCATCTCCAACCTCATCTCCAGGGGCAACTTACTGAGAAACTGGCAACTTTAAAGTCATGACTGGCAATACTCTTCAAGAAATGGCAAAGTCCGCAACACAAACTGGCAACTTCAAAGTCTTGACTGGCAATCCTCTTCTGGAACCAACAAAGTCTTCATCACAGAAACGGGCAACTTGAAAGTCTTGAAATGGAGGCTCAAACTAGAGCCAATCAGTGAAGTCCTGGAGCATGTATGCGGCATGTGGGTTGCGGAAAATACAGCGCTGAACGTCCAACCTCATCTCCAACCTCATCTCCAGGGGCAACTTACTGAGAAACTGGCAACTTCAAAGTCATGACTGGCAATACTCTTCATTAAATGACAAAGTCCACAGCACAGAAACTGGCAACTTCATAGTCTTCACTGGCAATCATCTGGCAACTTCAAAGTCTTGACACGGAGACCCGTACTGGAGCCAAAGTCCACAGCACAGAAACTGGCGACTTCTAAGTCTTGACTGGCAATCATCTTCAAGAAATGGCAAAGTCCGCAACACAAACTGGCAACATCAAAGTCTTGACTGGCAATCCTCTTCTGGAACCAACAAAGTCTTCATCACAGAAACGGGCAACTTGAAAGTCTTGAAATGGAGGCTCAAACTAGAGCCAATCAGTGAAGTCCTGGAGCATGTATGCGGCATGTGGGTTGCGGAAAATACAGCGCTGAACGTCCGACCTCATCTCCAACCTCACCTCCAGGGGCAACTTACTGAGAAACTGGCAACTTCAAAGTCATGACTGGCAATACTCTTCATTAAATGACAAAGTCCACAGCACAGAAACTGGCAACTTCATAGTCTTCACTGGCAATCATCTGGCAACTTCAAAGTCTTGACTGGCAATCCTCTTCTGGAACCAACAAAGTCTTCATCACAGAAACGGGCAACTTGAAAGTCTTGAAATGGAGGCTCAAACTAGAGCCAATCAGTGAAGTCCTGGAGCATGTATGCGGCATGTGGATTGCGGAAAATACAGCGCCGAACGTCCAACCTCATCTCCAACCTCATCTCCAACCTCATCTCCAACCTCATCTCCAGGGGCAACTTACTGAGAAACTGGCAACTTCAAAGTCATGACTGGCAATACTCTTCATGAAATGGCAAAGTCTTCACCACAAAAACTGGCAACTTCAAAGTCTTGACTGGCAATCCTCTTCTGGAACCAACAATGTCTGCATCACAGAAAAGGGCAACTTGAAAGTCTTGAAACGGAGGCTCAAACTAGAGCCAATCAGTGAAGTCCTGGAGCATGTATGCGGCATGTGGATTGCGGAAAATACAGCGCCGAACATCCAACCTCATCTCCAACCTCATCTCCAACCTCATCTCCAACCTCATCTCCAGGGGCAACTTACTGAGAAACTGGCAACTTCAAAGTCATGACTGGCAATACTCTTCAAGAAATGGCAAAGTCCGCAACACAAACTGGCAACTTCAAAATCTTGACTGGCAATCATCTTCATTAAATGACAAAGTCCACAGCACAGAAACTGGCAACTTCATAGTCTTCACTGGCAATCATCTGGCAGCTTCAAAGTCTTCACACGGAGACTCGTACTGGAGCCAAAGTCCACAGCACAGAAACTGGCGACTTCTAAGTCTTGACTGGCAATCATCTTCATGAAATGGCACAGTCCGCAACACACAAACTGGCAACTTCAAAGTCTTGACTGGCAATCCTCTTCTGGAACCAACAAAGTCTTCATCACAGAAACGGGCAACTTGAAAGTCTTGAAATGGAGGCTCAAACTAGAGCCAATCAGTGAAGTCCTGGAGCATGTATGCGGCATGTGGGTTGCGGAAAATACAGCGCTGAACGTCCAACCTCATCTCCAACCTCATCTCCAGGGGAAACTTACTGAGAAACTGGCAACTTCAAAGTCATGACTGGCAATACTCTTCATTAAATGACAAAGTCCACAGCACAGAAACTGGCAACTTCATAGTCTTCACTGGCAATCATCTGGCAACTTCAAAGTCTTGACACGGAGACTCGTACTGGAGCCAAAGTCCACAGCACAGAAACTGGCGACTTCTAAGTCTTGACTGGCAATCATCTTCAAGAAATGGCAAAGTCCGCAACACAAACTGGCAACTTCAAAGTCTTGACTGGCAATCCTCTTCTGGAACCAACAAAGTCTTCTTCACAGAAACGGGCAACTTGAAAGTCTTGAAATGGAGGCTCAAACTAGATCCAATCAGTGAAGTCCTGGAGCATGTATGCGGCATGTGGATTGCGGAAAATACAGCGCCGAACATCCAACCTCATCTCCAACCTCATCTCCAGGGGCAACTTACTGAGAAACTGGCAACTTCAAAGTTATGACTGGCAATACTCTTCATGAAATGGCAAAGTCTTCAGCACAAAAACTGGCAACTTCAAAGTCTTGACTGGCAATCCTCTTCTGGAACCAACAATGTCTGCATCACAGAAACGGGCAACTTGAAAGTCTTGAAACGGAGGCTCAAACTAGAGCCAATCAGTGAAGTCCTGGAGCATGTATGCGGCATGTGGATTGCGGAAAATACAGCGCCGAACATCCAACCTCATCTCCAACCTCATCTCCAGGGGCAACTTACTGAGAAACTGGCAACTTCAAAGTCATGACTGGCAATACTCTTCATTAAATGACAAAGTCCACAGCACAGAAACTGGCAACTTCATAGTCTTCACTGGCAATCATCTGGCAACTTCAAAGTCTTGACTGGCAATCCTCTTCTGGAACCAACAAAGTCTTCATCACAGAAACGGGCAACTTGAAAGTCTTGAAATGGAGGCTCAAACTAGAGCCAATCAGTGAAGTCCTGGAGCATGTATGCGGCATGTGGATTGCGGAAAATACAGCGCCGAACGTCCAACCTCATCTCCAACCTCATCTCCAACCTCATCTCCAACCTCATCTCCAGGGGCAACTTACTGAGAAACTGGCAACTTCAAAGTCATGACTGGCAATACTCTTCATGAAATGGCAAAGTCTTCACCACAAAAACTGGCAACTTCAAAGTCTTGACTGGCAATCCTCTTCTGGAACCAACAATGTCTGCATCACAGAAAAGGGCAACTTGAAAGTCTTGAAACGGAGGCTCAAACTAGAGCCAATCAGTGAAGTCCTGGAGCATGTATGCGGCATGTGGATTGCGGAAAATACAGCGCCGAACATCCAACCTCATCTCCAACCTCATCTCCAACCTCATCTCCAACCTCATCTCCAGGGGCAACTTACTGAGAAACTGGCAACTTCAAAGTCATGACTGGCAATACTCTTCAAGAAATGGCAAAGTCCGCAACACAAACTGGCAACTTCAAAATCTTGACTGGCAATCATCTTCATTAAATGACAAAGTCCACAGCACAGAAACTGGCAACTTCATAGTCTTCACTGGCAATCATCTGGCAACTTCAAAGTCTTGACACGGAGACCCGTACTGGAGCCAAAGTCCACAGCACAGAAACTGGCGACTTCTAAGTCTTGACTGGCAATCATCTTCAAGAAATGGCAAAGTCCGCAACACAAACTGGCAACTTCAAAGTCTTGACTGGCAATCCTCTTCTGGAACCAACAAAGTCTTCATCACAGAAACGGGCAACTTGAAAGTCTTGAAATGGAGGCTCAAACTAGAGCCAATCAGTGAAGTCCTGGAGCATGTATGCGGCATGTGGGTTGCGGAAAATACAGCGCTGAACGTCCGACCTCATCTCCAACCTCACCTCCAGGGGCAACTTACTGAGAAACTGGCAACTTCAAAGTCATGACTGGCAATACTCTTCATTAAATGACAAAGTCCACAGCACAGAAACTGGCAACTTCATAGTCTTCACTGGCAATCATCTGGCAACTTCAAAGTCTTGACTGGCAATCCTCTTCTGGAACCAACAAAGTCTTCATCACAGAAACGGGCAACTTGAAAGTCTTGAAATGGAGGCTCAAACTAGAGCCAATCAGTGAAGTCCTGGAGCATGTATGCGGCATGTGGATTGCGGAAAATACAGCGCCGAACGTCCAACCTCATCTCCAACCTCATCTCCAACCTCATCTCCAACCTCATCTCCAGGGGCAACTTACTGAGAAACTGGCAACTTCAAAGTCATGACTGGCAATACTCTTCATGAAATGGCAAAGTCTTCACCACAAAAACTGGCAACTTCAAAGTCTTGACTGGCAATCCTCTTCTGGAACCAACAATGTCTGCATCACAGAAAAGGGCAACTTGAAAGTCTTGAAACGGAGGCTCAAACTAGAGCCAATCAGTGAAGTCCTGGAGCATGTATGCGGCATGTGGATTGCGGAAAATACAGCGCCGAACATCCAACCTCATCTCCAACCTCATCTCCAACCTCATCTCCAACCTCATCTCCAGGGGCAACTTACTGAGAAACTGGCAACTTCAAAGTCATGACTGGCAATACTCTTCAAGAAATGGCAAAGTCCGCAACACAAACTGGCAACTTCAAAATCTTGACTGGCAATCATCTTCATTAAATGACAAAGTCCACAGCACAGAAACTGGCAACTTCATAGTCTTCACTGGCAATCATCTGGCAGCTTCAAAGTCTTCACACGGAGACTCGTACTGGAGCCAAAGTCCACAGCACAGAAACTGGCGACTTCTAAGTCTTGACTGGCAATCATCTTCATGAAATGGCACAGTCCGCAACACACAAACTGGCAACTTCAAAGTCTTGACTGGCAATCCTCTTCTGGAACCAACAAAGTCTTCATCACAGAAACGGGCAACTTGAAAGTCTTGAAATGGAGGCTCAAACTAGAGCCAATCAGTGAAGTCCTGGAGCATGTATGCGGCATGTGGGTTGCGGAAAATACAGCGCTGAACGTCCAACCTCATCTCCAACCTCATCTCCAGGGGAAACTTACTGAGAAACTGGCAACTTCAAAGTCATGACTGGCAATACTCTTCATTAAATGACAAAGTCCACAGCACAGAAACTGGCAACTTCATAGTCTTCACTGGCAATCATCTGGCAACTTCAAAGTCTTGACACGGAGACTCGTACTGGAGCCAAAGTCCACAGCACAGAAACTGGCGACTTCTAAGTCTTGACTGGCAATCATCTTCAAGAAATGGCAAAGTCCGCAACACAAACTGGCAACTTCAAAGTCTTGACTGGCAATCCTCTTCTGGAACCAACAAAGTCTTCTTCACAGAAACGGGCAACTTGAAAGTCTTGAAATGGAGGCTCAAACTAGATCCAATCAGTGAAGTCCTGGAGCATGTATGCGGCATGTGGATTGCGGAAAATACAGCGCCGAACATCCAACCTCATCTCCAACCTCATCTCCAGGGGCAACTTACTGAGAAACTGGCAACTTCAAAGTTATGACTGGCAATACTCTTCATGAAATGGCAAAGTCTTCAGCACAAAAACTGGCAACTTCAAAGTCTTGACTGGCAATCCTCTTCTGGAACCAACAATGTCTGCATCACAGAAACGGGCAACTTGAAAGTCTTGAAACGGAGGCTCAAACTAGAGCCAATCAGTGAAGTCCTGGAGCATGTATGCGGCATGTGGATTGCGGAAAATACAGCGCCGAACATCCAACCTCATCTCCAACCTCATCTCCAGGGGCAACTTACTGAGAAACTGGCAACTTCAAAGTCATGACTGGCAATACTCTTCATTAAATGACAAAGTCCACAGCACAGAAACTGGCAACTTCATAGTCTTCACTGGCAATCATCTGGCAACTTCAAAGTCTTGACTGGCAATCCTCTTCTGGAACCAACAAAGTCTTCATCACAGAAACGGGCAACTTGAAAGTCTTGAAATGGAGGCTCAAACTAGAGCCAATCAGTGAAGTCCTGGAGCATGTATGCGGCATGTGGATTGCGGAAAATACAGCGCCGAACGTCCAACCTCATCTCCAACCTCATCTCCAACCTCATCTCCAACCTCATCTCCAGGGGCAACTTACTGAGAAACTGGCAACTTCAAAGTCATGACTGGCAATACTCTTCATGAAATGGCAAAGTCTTCACCACAAAAACTGGCAACTTCAAAGTCTTGACTGGCAATCCTCTTCTGGAACCAACAATGTCTGCATCACAGAAAAGGGCAACTTGAAAGTCTTGAAACGGAGGCTCAAACTAGAGCCAATCAGTGAAGTCCTGGAGCATGTATGCGGCATGTGGATTGCGGAAAATACAGCGCCGAACATCCAACCTCATCTCCAACCTCATCTCCAACCTCATCTCCAACCTCATCTCCAGGGGCAACTTACTGAGAAACTGGCAACTTCAAAGTCATGACTGGCAATACTCTTCAAGAAATGGCAAAGTCCGCAACACAAACTGGCAACTTCAAAATCTTGACTGGCAATCATCTTCATTAAATGACAAAGTCCACAGCACAGAAACTGGCAACTTCATAGTCTTCACTGGCAATCATCTGGCAACTTCAAAGTCTTGACACGGAGACCCGTACTGGAGCCAAAGTCCACAGCACAGAAACTGGCGACTTCTAAGTCTTGACTGGCAATCATCTTCAAGAAATGGCAAAGTCCGCAACACAAACTGGCAACTTCAAAGTCTTGACTGGCAATCCTCTTCTGGAACCAACAAAGTCTTCATCACAGAAACGGGCAACTTGAAAGTCTTGAAATGGAGGCTCAAACTAGAGCCAATCAGTGAAGTCCTGGAGCATGTATGCGGCATGTGGGTTGCGGAAAATACAGCGCTGAACGTCCGACCTCATCTCCAACCTCACCTCCAGGGGCAACTTACTGAGAAACTGGCAACTTCAAAGTCATGACTGGCAATACTCTTCATTAAATGACAAAGTCCACAGCACAGAAACTGGCAACTTCATAGTCTTCACTGGCAATCATCTGGCAACTTCAAAGTCTTGACTGGCAATCCTCTTCTGGAACCAACAAAGTCTTCATCACAGAAACGGGCAACTTGAAAGTCTTGAAATGGAGGCTCAAACTAGAGCCAATCAGTGAAGTCCTGGAGCATGTATGCGGCATGTGGATTGCGGAAAATACAGCGCCGAACGTCCAACCTCATCTCCAACCTCATCTCCAACCTCATCTCCAACCTCATCTCCAGGGGCAACTTACTGAGAAACTGGCAACTTCAAAGTCATGACTGGCAATACTCTTCATGAAATGGCAAAGTCTTCACCACAAAAACTGGCAACTTCAAAGTCTTGACTGGCAATCCTCTTCTGGAACCAACAATGTCTGCATCACAGAAAAGGGCAACTTGAAAGTCTTGAAACGGAGGCTCAAACTAGAGCCAATCAGTGAAGTCCTGGAGCATGTATGCGGCATGTGGATTGCGGAAAATACAGCGCCGAACATCCAACCTCATCTCCAACCTCATCTCCAACCTCATCTCCAACCTCATCTCCAACCTCATCTCCAGGGGCAACTTACTGAGAAACTGGCAACTTCAAAGTCATGACTGGCAATACTCTTCAAGAAATGGCAAAGTCCGCAACACAAACTGGCAACTTCAAAATCTTGACTGGCAATCATCTTCATTAAATGACAAAGTCCACAGCACAGAAACTGGCAACTTCATAGTCTTCACTGGCAATCATCTGGCAGCTTCAAAGTCTTCACACGGAGACTCGTACTGGAGCCAAAGTCCACAGCACAGAAACTGGCGACTTCTAAGTCTTGACTGGCAATCATCTTCATGAAATGGCACAGTCCGCAACACACAAACTGGCAACTTCAAAGTCTTGACTGGCAATCCTCTTCTGGAACCAACAAAGTCTTCATCACAGAAACGGGCAACTTGAAAGTCTTGAAATGGAGGCTCAAACTAGAGCCAATCAGTGAAGTCCTGGAGCATGTATGCGGCATGTGGGTTGCGGAAAATACAGCGCTGAACGTCCAACCTCATCTCCAACCTCATCTCCAGGGGAAACTTACTGAGAAACTGGCAACTTCAAAGTCATGACTGGCAATACTCTTCATTAAATGACAAAGTCCACAGCACAGAAACTGGCAACTTCATAGTCTTCACTGGCAATCATCTGGCAACTTCAAAGTCTTGACACGGAGACTCGTACTGGAGCCAAAGTCCACAGCACAGAAACTGGCGACTTCTAAGTCTTGACTGGCAATCATCTTCAAGAAATGGCAAAGTCCGCAACACAAACTGGCAACTTCAAAGTCTTGACTGGCAATCCTCTTCTGGAACCAACAAAGTCTTCTTCACAGAAACGGGCAACTTGAAAGTCTTGAAATGGAGGCTCAAACTAGATCCAATCAGTGAAGTCCTGGAGCATGTATGCGGCATGTGGATTGCGGAAAATACAGCGCCGAACATCCAACCTCATCTCCAACCTCATCTCCAGGGGCAACTTACTGAGAAACTGGCAACTTCAAAGTTATGACTGGCAATACTCTTCATGAAATGGCAAAGTCTTCAGCACAAAAACTGGCAACTTCAAAGTCTTGACTGGCAATCCTCTTCTGGAACCAACAATGTCTGCATCACAGAAACGGGCAACTTGAAAGTCTTGAAACGGAGGCTCAAACTAGAGCCAATCAGTGAAGTCCTGGAGCATGTATGCGGCATGTGGATTGCGGAAAACACAGCGCCGAACATCCAACCTCATCTCCAACCTCATCTCCAGGGGCAACTTACTGAGAAACTGGCAACTTCAAAGTCATGACTGGCAATACTCTTCATTAAATGACAAAGTCCACAGCACAGAAACTGGCAACTTCATAGTCTTCACTGGCAATCATCTGGCAACTTCAAAGTCTTGACACGGAGACTCGTACTGGAGCCAAAGTCCACAGCACAGAAACTGGCGACTTCTAAGTCTTGACTGGCAATCATCTTCAAGAAATGGCAAAGTCCGCAACACAAACTGGCAACTTCAAAGTCTTGACTGGCAATCCTCTTCTGGAACCAACAATGTCTGCATCACAGAAAAGGGCAACTTGAAACTCTTGAAACGGAGGCTCAAACTAGAGCCAATTAGTGAAGTCCTGGAGCATGTATGCGGCATGTGGGTTGCGGAAAATACAGCGCTGAACGTCCAACCTCATCTCCAACCTCATCTCCAGGGGCAACTTACTGAGAAACTGGCAACTTCAAAGTCATGACTGGCAATACTCTTCATTAAATGACAAAGTCCACAGCACAGAAACTGGCAACTTCATAGTCTTCACTGGCAATCATCTGGCAACTTCAAAGTCTTGACACGGAGACTCGTACTGGAGCCTAAGTCCACAGCACAGAAACTGGCGACTTCCAAGTCTCGACTGGCAATCATCTTAAAGAAATGGCAAAGTCCGCAACACAAACTGGCAACTTCAAAGTCTTGACTGGCAATCCTCTTCTGGAACCAACAAAGTCTTCTTCACAGAAACGGGCAACTTGAAAGTCTTCAAATGGAGGCTCAAACTAGATCCAATCAGTGAAGTCCTGGAGCATGTATGCGGCATGTGGATTGCGGAAAATACAGCGCCGAACATCCAACCTCATCTCCTGCCTCATCTCCAGGGGCAACTTACTGAGAAACTGGCAACTTCAAAGTCATGACTGGCAATACTCTTCATGAAATGGCAAAGTCTTCACCACAAAAACTGCCAACTTCAAAGTCTTGACTGGCAATCCTCTTCTGGAACCAACAATGTCTGCATCACAGAAAAGGGCAACTTGAAAGTCTTGAAACGGAGGCTCAAACTAGAGCCAATCAGTGAAGTCCTGGAGCATGTATGCGGCATGTGGATTGCGGAAAATACAGCGCCGAACATCCAACCTCATCTCCAACCTCATCTCCAACCTCATCTCCAACCTCATCTCCAACCTCATCTCCAACCTCATCTCCAGGGGCAACTTACTGAGAAACTGGCAACTTCAAAGTCATGACTGGCAATACTCTTCATTAAATGACAAAGTCCACAGCACAGAAACTGGCAACTTCATAGTCTTCACTGGCAATCATCTGGCAACTTCAAAGTCTTGACACGGAGACTCGTACTGGAGCCAAAGTCCACAGCACAGAAACTGGCGACTTCTAAGTCTTGACTGGCAATCATCTTCAAGAAATGGCAAAGTCCGTAACACAAACTGGCAACTTCAAAGTCTTGACTGGCAATCCTCTTCTGGAACCAACAAATCTTCTTCACAGAAACGGGCAACTTGAAAGTCTTGAAATGGATGCTCAAACTAGAGCCAATCAGTGAAGTCCTGGAGCATGTATGCGGCATGTGGGTTGCGGAAAATACAGCGCTGAACGTCCAACCTCATCTCCAACCTCATCTCCAGGGGCAACTTACTGAGAAACTGGCAACTTCAAAGTCATGACTGGCAATACTCTTCATTAAATGACAAAGTCCACAGCACAGAAACTGGCAACTTCATAGTCTTCACTGGCAATCATCTGGCAACTTCAAAGTCTTGACACGGAGACTCGTACTGGAGCCAAAGTCCACAGCACAGAAACTGGCGACTTCTAAGTCTTGACTGGCAATCATCTTCAAGAAATGGCAAAGTCCGCAACACAAACTGGCAACTTCAAAGTCTTGACTGGCAATCCTCTTCTGGAACCAACAAAGTCTTCTTCACAGAAACGGGCAACTTGAAAGTCTTGAAATGGAGGCTCAAACTAGATCCAATCAGTGAAGTCCTGGAGCATGTATGCGGCATGTGGATTGCGGAAAATACAGCGCCGAACATCCAACCTCATCTCCAACCTCATCTCCAGGGGCAACTTACTGAGAAACTGGCAACTTCAAAGTTATGACTGGCAATACTCTTCATGAAATGGCAAAGTCTTCAGCACAAAAACTGGCAACTTCAAAGTCTTGACTGGCAATCCTCTTCTGGAACCAACAAAGTCTTCATCACAGAAACGGGCAACTTGAAAGTCTTGAAATGGAGGCTCAAACTAGAGCCAATCAGTGAAGTCCTGGAGCATGTATGCGGCATGTGGGTTGCGGAAAATACAGCGCTGAACGTCCAACCTCATCTCCAACCTCATCTCCAGGGGCAACTTACTGAGAAACTGGCAACTTCAAAGTCATGACTGGCAATACTCTTCATTAAATGACAAAGTCCACAGCACAGAAACTGGCAACTTCATAGTCTTCACTGGCAATCATCTGGCAACTTCAAAGTCTTGACACGGAGACTCGTACTGGAGCCAAAGTCCACAGCACAGAAACTGGCGACTTCTAAGTCTTGACTGGCAATCATCTTCAAGAAATGGCAAAGTCCGCAACACAAACTGGCAACTTCAAAGTCTTGACTGGCAATCCTCTTCTGGAACCAACAAAGTCTTCTTCACAGAAACGGGCAACTTGAAAGTCTTCAAATGGAGGCTCAAACTAGATCCAATCAGTGAAGTCCTGGAGCATGTATGCGGCATGTGGATTGCGGAAAATACAGCGCCGAACATCCAACCTCATCTCCTGCCTCATCTCCAGGGGCAACTTACTGAGAAACTGGCAACTTCAAAGTCATGACTGGCAATACTCTTCATGAAATGGCAAAGTCTTCACCACAAAAACTGCCAACTTCAAAGTCTTGACTGGCAATCCTCTTCTGGAACCAACAATGTCTGCATCACAGAAAAGGGCAACTTGAAAGTCTTGAAACGGAGGCTCAAACTAGAGCCAATCAGTGAAGTCCTGGAGCATGTATGCGGCATGTGGATTGCGGAAAATACAGCGCCGAACATCCAACCTCATCTCCAACCTCATCTCCAACCTCATCTCCAACCTCATCTCCAGGGGCAACTTACTGAGAAACTGGCAACTTCAAAGTCATGACTGGCAATACTCTTCAAGAAATGGCAAAGTCCGCAACACAAACTGGCAACTTCAAAATCTTGACTGGCAATCCTCTTCTGGAACCAACAAAGTCTTCATCACAGAAACGGGCAACTTGAAAGTCTTGAAATGGAGGCTCAAACTAGTGCCAATCAGTGAAGTCCTGGAGCATGTATGCGGCATGTGGGTTGCGGAAAATACAGCGCTGAACGTCCAACCTCATCTCCAACCTCATCTCCAGGGGCAACTTACTGAGAAACTGGCAACTTCAAAGTCATGGCTGGCAATACTCTTCATTAAATGACAAAGTCCACAGCACAGAAACTGGCAACTTCATAGTCTTCACTGGCAATCATCTGGCAACTTCAAAGTCTTGACACGGAGACTCGTACTGGAGCCAAAGTCCACAGCACAGAAACTGGCGACTTCTAAGTCTTGACTGGCAATCATCTTCAAGAAATGGCAAAGTCCGCAACACAAACTGGCAACTTCAAAGTCTTGACTGGCAATCCTCTTCTGGAACCAACAAAGTCTTCATCACAGAAACGGGCAACTTGAAAGTCTTGAAATGGAGGCTCAAACTAGAGCCAATCAGTGAAGTCCTGGAGCATGTATGCGGCATGTGGGTTGCGGAAAATACAGCGCTGAACGTCCAACCTCATCTCCAACCTCATCTCCAGGGGCAACTTACTGAGGAACTGGCAACTTCAAAGTCATGACTGGCAATACTCTTCATTAAATGACAAAGTCCACAGCACAGAAACTGGCAACTTCATAGTCTTCACTGGCAATCATCTGGCAACTTCAAAGTCTTGACACGGAGACTCGTACTGGAGCCTAAGTCCACAGCACAGAAACTGGCGACTTCCAAGTCTCGACTGGCAATCATCTTAAAGAAATGGCAAAGTCCGCAACACAAACTGGCAACTTCAAAGTCTTGACTGGCAATCCTCTTCTGGAACCAACAAAGTCTTCTTCACAGAAACGGGCAACTTGAAAGTCTTCAAATGGAGGCTCAAACTAGATCCAATCAGTGAAGTCCTGGAGCATGTATGCGGCATGTGGATTGCGGAAAATACAGCGCCGAACATCCAACCTCATCTCCTGCCTCATCTCCAGGGGCAACTTACTGAGAAACTGGCAACTTCAAAGTCATGACTGGCAATACTCTTCATGAAATGGCAAAGTCTTCACCACAAAAACTGCCAACTTCAAAGTCTTGACTGGCAATCCTCTTCTGGAACCAACAATGTCTGCATCACAGAAAAGGGCAACTTGAAAGTCTTGAAACGGAGGCTCAAACTAGAGCCAATCAGTGAAGTCCTGGAGCATGTATGCGGCATGTGGATTGCGGAAAATACAGCGCCGAACATCCAACCTCATCTCCAACCTCATCTCCAACCTCATCTCCAACCTCATCTCCAGGGGCAACTTACTGAGAAACTGGCAACTTCAAAGTCCTGACTGGCAATACTCTTCAAGAAATGGCAAAGTCCGCAACACAAACTGGCAACTTCAAAATCTTGACTGGCAATCCTCTTCTGGAACCAACAAAGTCTTCATCACAGAAACGGGCAACTTGAAAGTCTTGAAATGGAGGCTCAAACTAGTGCCAATCAGTGAAGTCCTGGAGCATGTATGCGGCATGTGGGTTGCGGAAAATACAGCGCTGAACGTCCAACCTCATCTCCAACCTCATCTTCAGGGGCAACTTACTGAGAAACTGGCAACTTCAAAGTCATGGCTGGCAATACTCTTCATTAAATGACAAAGTCCACAGCACAGAAACTGGCAACTTCATAGTCTTCACTGGCAATCATCTGGCAACTTCAAAGTCTTGACACGGAGACTCGTACTGGAGCCAAAGTCCACAGCACAGAAACTGGCGACTTCTAAGTCTTGACTGGCAATCATCTTCAAGAAATGGCAAAGTCCGCAACACAAACTGGCAACTTCAAAGTCTTGACTGGCAATCCTCTTCTGGAACCAACAAAGTCTTCTTCACAGAAACGGGCAACTTGAAAGTCTTGAAATGGATGCTCAAACTAGAGCCAATCAGTGAAGTCCTGGAGCATGTATGCGGCATGTGGGTTGCGGAAAATACAGCGCTGAACGTCCGACCTCATCTCCAACCTCATCTCCAACCTCATCTCCAGGGGCAACTTACTGAGAAACTGGCAACTTCAAAGTCATGACTGGCAATACTCTTCATTAAATGACAAAGTCCACAGCACAGAAACTGGCATCTTCATAGTCTTCACTGGCAATCATCTGGCAACTTCAAAGTCTAGACACGGAGACTCGTACTGGAGCCAAAGTCCACAGCACAGAAACTGGCGACTTCTAAGTCTTGACTGGCAATCATCTTCAAGAAATGGCAAAGTCCGCAACACAAACTGGCAACTTCAAAGTCTTGACGGGCAATCCTCTTCTGGAACCAACAAAGTCTTCATCACAGAAACGGGCAACTTGAAAGTCTTGAAATGGAGGCTCAAACTAGAGCCAATCAGTGAAGTCTTGGAGCATGTATGCGGCATGTGGGTTGTGGAAAATACAGCGCTGAACGTCCAACCTCATCTCCAACCTCATCCCCAGGGGCAACTTACTGAGAAACTGGCAACTTCAAAGTCATGACTGGCAATACTCTTCATTGAATGACAAAGTCCACAGCACAGAAACTGGCAACTTCATAGTCTTCACTGGCAATCATCTGGCAACTTCAAAGTCTTGACACGGAGACTCGTACTGGAGCCAAAGTCCACAGCACAGAAACTGGCGACTTCTAAGTCTTGACTGGCAATCATCTTCAAGAAATGGCAAAGTCCGCAACACAAACTGGCAACATCAAAGTCTTGACTGGCAATCCTCTTCTGGAACCAACAAAGTCTTCATCACAGAAACGGGCAACTTGAAAGTCTTGAAATGGAGGCTCAAACTAGAGCCAATCAGTGAAGTCCTGGAGCATGTATGCGGCATGTAGGTTGCGGAAAATACAGCGCTGAACGTCCGACCTCATCTCCAACCTCATCTCCAACCTCATCTCCAACATCATCTCCAGGGGCAACTTACTGAGAAACTGGCAACTTCAAAGTCATGACTGGCAATACTCTTCATTAAATGACAGTCCACAGCACAGAAACTGGCAACTTCATAGTCTTCACTGGCAATAATCTGGCAACTTCAAAGTCTTGACACAGAGACTCGTACTGGAGCCAAAGTCCACAGCACAGAAACTGGCGACTTCTAAGTCTTGACTGGCAATCATCTTCAAGAAATGGCAAAGTCCGCAACACAAACTGGCAACTTCAAAGTCTTGACTGGCAATCCTCTTCTGGAACCAACAAAGTCTTCTTCACAGAAACGGGCAACTTGAAAGTCTTGAAATGGAGGCTCAAACTAGATCCAATCAGTGAAGTCCTGGAGCATGTATGCGGCATGTGGGTTGCGGAATATACAGCGCCGAACGTCCAACCTCATCTCCAACCTCATCTCCAACCTCATCTCCAGGGGCAACTTACTGAGAAACTGGCAACTTTAAAGTCATGACTGGCAATACTCTTCAAGAAATGGCAACGTCCGCAACACAAACTGGCAACTTCAAAGTCATGACTGGCAATCCTCTTCTGGAACCAACAATGTCTGCATCACAGAAACAGTCAACTTGAAAGTCTTGAAACGGAGGCTCAAACTAGAGCCAGTGAAGTCCTGGAGTATGTATGCGGCATGTGGATTTGCGGAACATACAGCGCTGAAAGTCCAACCTCATCTCAAAGGGCAACTTACTGAGAAGGAAATGGCAAAGTCCACACCACAGAAACTGGCAACTCCAAAGTCTTGACTGGCAATCATCTTCAATAAATGGCAAAGTCTGCAGGACAAAGGCAACTTCAAAGTCTTGACTGGCAATCCTCTTCATTAAATGACAAAGTCCACAGCACAGAAACTGGCAACTTCATAGTCTTCACTGGCAATCATCTGGCAGCTTCAAAGTCTTCACACGGAGTCTCGTACTGGAGCCAAAGTCCACAGCACAGAAACTGGCGACTTCTAAGTCTTGACTGGCAATCATCTTCAAGAAATGGCACAGTCTGCAACACACAAACTGGCAACTTCAAAGTCTTGACTGGCAATCCTCTTCTGGAACCAACAAAGTCTGCATCACAGAAACGGGCAACTTGAAAGTCTTGAAACAGAGGCTCAAACTAGAGCCAATCAGTGAAGTCCTGGAGCATGTATGCGGCATGTGGGTTGCGGAAAATACAGCGCCGAACGTCCAACCTCATCTCCAACCTCATCTCCAACATCATCTCCAGGGGCAACTTACTGAGAAACTGGCAACTTCAAAGTCATGACTGGCAATACTCTTCATTAAATGACAAAGTCCACAGCACAGAAACTGGCAACTTCATAGTCTTCACTGGCAATAATCTGGCAACTTCAAAGTCTTGACACAGAGACTCGTACTGGAGCCAAAGTCCACAGCACAGAAACTGGCGACTTCTAAGTCTTGACTGGCAATCATCTTCAAGAAATGGCAAAGTCCGCAACACAAACTGGCAACTTCAAAGTCTTGACTGGCAATCCTCTTCTGGAACCAACAAAGTCTTCTTCACAGAAACGGGCAACTTGAAAGTCTTGAAATGGAGGCTCAAACTAGATCCAATCAGTGAAGTCCTGGAGCATGTATGCGTGGGTTGCGGAATATACAGCGCCGAACGTCCAACCTCATCTCCAACCTCATCTCCAACCTCATCTCCAACATCATCTCCAGGGGCAACTTACTGAGAAACTGGCAACTTCAAAGTCATGACTGGCAATACTCTTCATTAAATGACAAAGTCCACAGCACAGAAACTGGCAACTTCATTGTCTTCACTGGCAATCATCTGGCAACTTCAAAGTCTTGACACGGAGACTCGTACTGGACCCAAAGTCCACAGCACAGAAACTGGCGACTTCTAAGTCTTGACTGGCAATCATCTTCAAGAAATGGCAAAGTCCGCAACACAAACTGGCAACTTCAAAGTCTTGACAGGCAATCCTCTTCTGGAACCAACAAAGTCTTCATCACAGAAACGGGCAACTTGTAAGTCTTGAAACGGAGGCTCAAACTAGAGCCAATCAGTGAAGTCCTGGAGCATGTATGCGGCATGTGGGTTGCGGAACATACAGCGCCGAACGTCCAACCTCATCTCCAACCTCATCTCCAACCTCATCTCCAGGGGCAACTTACTGAGAAACTGGCAACTTTAAAGTCATGACTGGCAATACTCTTCAAGAAATGGCAAAGTCCGCAACACAAACTGGCAACTTCAAAGTCTTGACTGGCAATCTTCTTCTGGAACCAACAAAGTCTTCATCACAGAAACGGGCAACTTGAAAGTCTTGAAATGGAGGCTCAAACTAGAGCCAATCAGTGAAGTCCTGGAGCATGTATGCGGCATGTGGGTTGCGGAAAATACAGCGCCGAACGTCCAACCTCATCTCCAACCTCATCTCCAACCTCATCTCCAATCTCATCTCCAGGGGCAACTTACTGAGAAACTGGCAACTTTAAAGTCATGACTGGCAATACTCTTCAAGAAATGGCAAAGTCCGCAACACAAACTGGCAACTTCAAAGTCTTGACTGGCAATCCTCTTCTGGAACCAACAAAGTCTTCATCACAGAAACGGGCAACTTGAAAGTCTTGAAATGGAGGCTCAAACTAGAGCCAATCAGTGAAGTCCTGGAGCATGTATGCGGCATGTGGGTTGCAGAAAATACAGCGCCGAACGTCCAACCTCATCTCCAACCTCATCTCCAACCTCATCTCCAACCTCATCTCCAATCTCATCTCCAGGGGCAACTTACTGAGAAACTGGCAACTTTAAAGTCATGACTGGCAATACTCTTCAAGAAATGGCAAAGTCCGCAACACAAACTGGCAACTTCAAAGTCTTGACTGGCAATCCTCTTCTGGAACCAACAAAGTCTTCATCACAGAAACGGGCAACTTGAAAGTCTTGAAATGGAGGCTCAAACTAGAGCCAATCAGTGAAGTCCTGGAGCATGTATGCGGCATGTGGGTTGCGGAAAATACAGCGCCGAACATCCAACCTCATCTCCAACCTCATCTCCAGGGGCAACTTACTGAGAAACTGGCAACTTTAAAGTCATGGCTGGCAATACTCTTCATGAATTGGCAAAGTCTGCACCACAAAAACTGGCAACTTCAAAGTTTTGACTGGCAATCCTCTTCTGGAACCAACAATGTCTGCATCACAGAAACAGGCAACTTGAAAGTCTTGAAACGGAGGCGCAACTTCAAAGTCTTGACTGGGAATCCTTATCAGGAAATGGCAAAGTCCGCAGCACACAAACTGGCAACTTCAGTGTCTTGAAACGGAGGCTCAAACTGTAGCCAATCAGTGAAGTCCTGGAGTATGTATGCGGCATGTGGATTTGCGGAACATACAGCGCTGAAAGTCCAACCTCATCTCAAAGGGCAACTTACTGAGAAGGAAATGGCAAAGTCCACACCACAGAAACTGGCAACTCCAAAGTCTTGACTGGCAATCATCTTCAAGAAATGGCAAAGTCTGCAGGACAAAGGCAACTTCAAAGTCTTGACTGGCAATCCTCTTCATTAAATGACAAAGTCCACAGCACAGAAACTGGCAACTTCATAGTCTTCACTGGCAATCATCTGGCAACTTCAAAGTCTTGACACGGAGACTCGTACTGGAGCCAAAGTCCACAGCACAGAAACTGGCGACTTCTAAGTCTTGACTGGCAATCATCTTCAAGAAATGGCAAAGTCCGCAACACACAAACTGGCAACTTCAAAGTCTTGACTGGCAATCCTCTTCTGGAATCGTCAAAGTCTGCATCACAGCAACTGGCAACTTTAGTCTTGAAACGGAGGCTCATACTGGAGCCAATCAGTGAAGTCCTGGAGCATGTATGCGGCACGTGGGTTGCGAAACATACAGCGCTGAAAGTCCAACCTCATCTCAAAGGGCAACTTACTGAGAAGGAAATGGCAAAGTCCTGGCAATCCTCTTCTAGAACCAACAAAGTTTTCATCACAGAAACGGGCAACTTGAAAGTCTTGAAACGGAGGCGCAACTTCAAAGTCTTGACTGGGAATCCTTATCAGGAAATGGCAAAGTCCGCAGCACACAAACTGGCAACTTCAATGTCTTGACTGGCAATCATCTGGCAACTTGAAAGTCTTGAAACGGAGGCTCAAACTGGAGCCAATCAGTGAAGTCCTGGAGCATGTATGCGGCATGTGGGTTGCAGAACATACAGCACCGAAAGTCCAACCTCATCTCCACGGGCAACGTACTGAGAAACTGGCAACTTCAAAGTATTGACTGGCAATCTTCTTCATGAAATGGCAAAGTCCACAGCACAGAAACTGGCAACTTCAACGTCTTAATTGGCAATCATCTTCAGGAACCGGCACAGTCCGCTACGCTGAAACTGGCAACTTTAAAGTCTTGCAATGGAGGCTCTTATCGGAGACAATCAGTGAAGTCCTGGAGCATGTATGCGGCATGTGGGTTGAAGAACATACAGCGCCGAAAGTCTAACCTCATCTCCAAGGGCAACTTACTGAGAAACCGGGCAACTTCAAAGTCTTGACTGGCAACACTCTTCAGGAAATGGCAAAGTCCACACAGTGCTAAGTGTGCTACATGAGATCCACATTTTTCACCTTGTGAACTTTGAAGGAAATGTCAAAGAACTGGCAAAGAAACGGCAAAGAGCGGGTGAGGAAGCAGCGAAAAACCGACAAAGAACTCATGACAAACTGCGACGGCAACTTACAGCACCAAATGTCTGACCTCATCTCCAAGAACAACTTCCTGAGTAGGCGTGCAACGTGAGCTGAAGGAAAGCAGGACTGGCGATTGTGACATTACATTGTCATGATCCAACTCAAAGTTATGACAAAAACAGGGAAATCATAACTAATTATTAAATTAACACCAATTTACTTTAACAACAAATTAAATATTACTTCAACATCACAGGAACTGGCGGCCGCAAGAATCTGGAGACTGTGGCACCACAGGAACTGGCGAGGAACTTGCGACTTTGGCGGCATTGGTAACAGCAACTGACGACTTCGGCAGGCCAGGAACTGGTAACAGCACAGGAACTGGCAAAGGAATAAATAAAGAAATTTAATCAGCATGCGCACGACGCTGCTCATGTCAAAAGAAAAGAACAAAGGGATAAAAGGCTGTAGCTATGGCCTGATTGACGGCACCTGAAGGGGTGTTTGATTTTACTTTCTCTGCCATAAGTGTGATCATGTAGACTCTGCTTGGGGACTTTTAGCAGCACCTTTGGGTCCTAAAATTGGCAGTTAGGACACTTTAAGTACTTTTATCAGTAGCACTTGAAGCAGTTTTATTTATTTCATTAATTTTATATGAACTTTCATGATTACTGCAATGTCGTGGATGTTATATTTATGGTAGAACGTATTCATTCAATAATAAAGTCAGAATATTTTAGTAATGAAGTCAAAATATTTCAAGTAGGGATGGGGCTGATCCGATCCAGTATCGGTATCGGGACCGATACCAGCGAAATTCGGGTATCGGATTTTCCCGATCCAACCTGCGGAGATTTCCGATACCACGAGCCATGTCTGCACTTTAACATTGTCTGCTGAAATTGCTCCAAAAGTGATTCCTGCCGGCTGGTCTGCTGGTTGGCTGCAAACTGTGGAGTACATTTCCTGAACTGAGGCGCGGCTCAATGAGACACAGTTATGAGACACGCCCCCGCTCAGGAAGTCCATTCCGCAGTTTGCAGCCAGCTAGCAGGTTAGTAGCATGAGCAGCATTGTGGCTAGCTCGATGCTATCCTGTGTGTCCGCTGTTTGGAAATACTTAACACTGGAAACACAGCAGAGCAAGACAGCAACATGCAAAAACAAAACAGGACTTTCACAATCGTCTGTCTGCCGGTGTTGTCGCTGTCTTGTGGCGTTTCATTTCCCCGTTGTTGCGTCCCCCAGAGACCGCTGATCGTGTCCCGATGGCCGCTTTTTCAGAGCAGCCGCTGCGCAGCCGTGAAAACAGGGTGTGTGTGTGTGTGTAACTAAGTGTGTGTGTAACTAAGTGTGTGTGTGTAAGATGTTTACAGTTATTGCACTTTTCTTATATTTCAGATATTTGACATTTTAAAACGTTGATTTGTTGATGCTACAAGAGCCAGTGTGCTTGATTTGCGCTGTTCACACACTGTTTTATTGATTGATTGTGTGTGTGTGTGTGTGTGTGTGTGTGTGTGTGTGTGTGTGTGTGTGTGTGTGTGTGTGTGTGTGTGTGTGTGTGTGTGTGAGTGAGAGAGAGATTTTTACACTTGCACTTTTCTTATATTTCAAGACTCAAGTATTTGACATTTTGGGTATGTAATACATATTGACATGACAATCAATTTGAAACCCTTACAGTTGGATATCCGTTTTCAGAATGAGATCTTTCCTGTTTTTCTGACTTCCTTTTCTGACCTTATACTTACCTCAAGTTGCCTTTTGGGACATACATGCATACGTACGTCCATATCATACTTGCCCGTTGAGAGGAGTTTATTTCAGCATCATATAAAATCAACAATAATGATAATAATAATATTAAAGCAAACAGCTCTGGTATCGGAATAGTATCGGTATCGGCCGATATCCAAATTCAGGTATCGGGATCGGAAGTGAAAAAATGTGGATCGGTGCATCCCTAATTTCAAGTAATTAAGTCTGAATATTTTAGTAATGAAGTCAGAATATTTCAATAATAAAGAGAATATTTCAGTAATAAATGAATAATATTTCAATTAAGTCAGAATATTTCAGTAATGAAGTCAGAATATTGCAATAACTTTGCACACACTTTTACAAAAGCACACACATTAGAATACAGAATATTTCAGTAATAGAATATTTCACATAATAAAGTCGGAATATTTCAACACACACACACACACACACACAGAGAGAGAGAGAGACACACACACACACACACACACACACACACAGAGAGACACACACACACACACGTGCTCACACACAGAAACCAAAATATTTCAGTAATTGTCAGAATATTTCACATCATAAAGTCAGAATATTTCAACACACACAACACATTAACACTTGCAGCTAACGTAACTTACTTTTTACACACACATACACACACTAAAACTTGCAGCTAAATTGGCTTAATTTTTACATACATACATACATACATACACACACACTCAGTAATAAAGTCAGAATATTTCACATAATAAAGTCAGACTATTTCAGTAATAAAGTCAGAATATTTTAGTAATAAAGTCAGACTATTTCAGTAATAAAGTCAGAATATTTTAGTAATGAAGTCAGAATATTTCAGTAATAAAGTCAGAATATTTCAGTAATAAAGTCAGAATATTTTAGTAATAAAGTCAGACTATTTCAGTAATAAAGTCAGAATATTTCAGTAATGAAGTCAGAATATTTCAGTAATAAAGTCAGAATATTTCAGTAATAAAGTCAGAATATTTCAGTAATAAAGTCAGACTATTTCAGTAATAAAGTCAGAATATTTCAGTAATAAAGTCAGACTATTTCAGTAATAAAGTCAGACTATTTCAGTAATGAAGTCAGAATATTTCAGTAATAAAGTCAGACTATTTCAGTAATAAAGTCAGAATATTTCAGTAATAAAGTCAGAATATTTCAGTAATAAAGTCAGAATATTTCAGTAATGAAGTCAGAATATTTCAGTAATAAAGTCAGAATATTTCAGTAATAAAGTCAGAATATTTCAGTAATAAAGTCAGAATATTTCAGTAATAAAGTCAGACTATTTCAGTAATAAAGTCAGAATATTTCAGTAATTAAGTCAGAATATTTCAGTAATAAAGTCAGACTATTTCAGTAATAAAGTCAGAATATTTCAGTAATAAAGTCAGAATATTTCAGTAATAAAGTCAGAATATTTCAGTAATAAAGTCAGAATATTTCAGTAATTAAGTCAGAATATTTCAGTAATAAAGTCAGACTATTTCAGTAATAAAGTCAGAATATTTCAGTAATAAAGTCAGAATATTTCAGTAATAAAGTCAGAATATTTCAGTAATAAAGTCAGAATATTTCAGTAATAAAGTCAGAATATTTCACATAATGAAGTCAGAATATTTCACATAATAGTCAGAATATTTCACATAATGAAGTCAGAATATTTCAAGTAATTAAATCAGAATATTTCAGTAATGAAGTCAGAATATTTCAATAATAAAGTCAGAATATTTCAGTAATAAAGTCAGAATATTTCACATAATAAAGTCAGAATATTTCACATAATGAAGTCAGAATATTTCAAGTAATTAAATCAGAATATTTCAGTAATTAAGTCAGAATATTTCAGTAATAAAGTCAGAATATTTCAAGTAATAAAGTCAGAATATTTCGGTAATGAAGTCAGAATATTTCACATAATAAAGTCAGAATATTTCAAGTAATAAAGTCAGAATATTTCGGTAATGAAGTCAGAATATTTCAATAATAAAGTCAGAATATTTCAGTAATAAAGTCAGAATATTTCACATAATGAAGTCAGAATATTTCAAGTAATTAAATCAGAATATTTCAGTAATTAAGTCACAATATTTCAGTAATAAAGTCAGAATATTTCAAGTAATGAAGTCAGAATATTTCGGTAATGAAGTCAGAATATTTCAAGTAATAAAGTCAGAATATTTCGGTAATGAAGTCAGAATATTTCAGTAATAAAGTCAGAATATTTCACATAATAAAGTCAGAATATTCCACATAATGAAGTCAGAATATTTCAGTAATAAAGTCAGAATATTTCACATAATAAAGTCAGAATATTCCACATAATGAAGTCAGAATATTTCAATAATAAAGTCAGAATATTTCAGTAATAAAGTCAGAATATTTCACATAATAGTGAGAATATTTCACATAATAAAGTCAGAATATTTCAGTAATAAAGTCAGAATATTTCAGTAATAAAGTCAGAATATTTCACATAATGAAGTCAGAATATTTTACGTAATAAAGTCAGAATATTTCAGTAATTAAGTCAGAATATTTCAAGTAATAAAGACAGAATATTACAAGAAATTAAGTCAGAATATTTCAGTAACAAAGTCAGAATATTTCACATAATGAAGTCAGAATATTTCAGTAATAAAGTCAGAATATTTCACATAATGAAGTCAGAATATTTCAAGTAATTAAATCAGAATATTTCAGTAATTAAGTCACAATATTTCAGTAATAAAGTCAGAATATTTCAGTAATAAAGTCAGAATATTTCACATAATAAAGTCAGAATATTTCACATAATAGTCAGAATATTTCACATAATGAAGTCAGAATATTTCAAGTAATTAAATCAGAATATTTCAGTAATTAAGTCAGAATATTTCAGTAATAAAGTCAGAATATTTCAAGTAATAAAGTCAGAATATTTCAGTAATGAAGTCAGAATATTTCAATAATAAAGTCAGAATATTTCAGTAATAAAGTTCAGAATATTTCAGTAATAAAGTCAGAATATTTCACATAATAAAGTCAGAATATTTCACATAATGAAGTCAGAATATTTCAAGTAATTAAATCAGAATATTTCAGTAATTAAGTCAGAATATTTCAGTAATAAAGTCAGAATATTTCAAGTAATAAAGTCAGAATATTTCGGTAATGAAGTCAGAATATTTCAAGTAATAAAGTCAGAATATTTCGGTAATGAAGTCAGAATATTTCACATAATAAAGTCAGAATATTTCAAGTAATAAAGTCAGAATATTTCGGTAATGAAGTCAGAATATTTCAATAATAAAGTCAGAATATTTCACATAATAAAGTCAGAATATTTCAGTAAAGAAGTCTGAATATTTCACATAATGAAGTCAGAATATTTCAATAATAAAGACAGAAAATTTCAGTAAGAAAGTCAGAATATTTCAGTAATAAAGTCAGAATATTTCACATAATGAAGTCAGAATATTTTACATAATGAAGTCAGAATATTTCAGTAATAGTCAGAATATTTCACATAATGAAGTCAGAATATTTCAGTAATAAAGTCAGAATATTTCACATAATGAAGTCAGAATATTTCAGTAATAAAGTCAGAATATTTCAGTAATTAAGTCAGAATATTTCAGTAATAAAGTCAGACTATTTCAGTAATTAAGTCAGAATATTTCAGTAATAAAGTCAGAATATTTCAAGTAATAAAGTCAGAATATTTCGGTAATGAAGTCAGAATATTTCAAGTAATAAAGTCAGAATATTTCGGTAATGAAGTCAGAATATTTCACATAATAAAGTCAGAATATTTCAAGTAATAAAGTCAGAATATTTCAAGTAATAAAGTCAGAATATTTCACATAATGAAGTCAGAATATTTCAATAATAAAGTCAGAATATTTCAAGTAATAAAGTCAGAATATTTCAGTAATGAAGTCAGAATATTTCAGTAATAAAGTCAGAATATTTCAAGTAATAAAGTCAGAATATTTCGGTAATGAAGTCAGAATATTTCACATAATAAAGTCAGAATATTTCAAGTAATAAAGTCAGAATATTTCAAGTAATAAAGTCAGAATATTTCAATAATAAAGTCAGAATATTTCAAGTAATAAAGTCAGAATATTTCAGTAATGAAGTCAGAATATTTCAGTAATGAAGTCAGAATATTTCAGTAATAAAGTCAGAATATTTCGGTAATAAAGTCAGAATATTTCAGTAATAAAGTCAAAATATTTCAGTAATAGTCAGAATATTTCAAGTAAGAAAGTCAGAATATTTCACATAATAAAGTCAGCATATTTCAGTAATGAAGTCAGAATATTTCACATAATAAAGTCAGAATATTTCAACAATAAAGTCACAATATTTCACATAATAAAGTCAGAATATTTCACATAATGAAGTCAGAATATTTCAGTAATAAAGTCAGAATATTTCATTTAATGAAGTCAGAATATTTCAAGTAATAAAGTCAGAATATTTCAGTAATAAAGTCAGAATATTTCAGTAATAGTCAGAATATTTCAGTAATAGTCAGAATATTTCAGTAATAAAGTCAGAATATTTCAGTAATAGTCAGAATATTTCAGTAATAGTCAGAATATTTCAGTAATAAAGTCAGAATATTTCACATAATGAAGTCAGAATATTTCACATAATGAAGTCAGAATATTTCACATAATAAAGTCAGAATATTTTATGTAATGAAGTCAGAATATTTCACGTACTGAAGTCAGAATATTTCAGTAATAAAGTCAGAATATTTTAGTGATAAAGTCAGAATATTTCAGTAATAGTCAGAATATTTCAAGTAAGAAAGTCAGAATATTTCAACAATAAAGTCATAATATTTCAGTAATAAAATCAGAATATTTGTCATAATAGTCAGAATATTTCAGAAATAAAGTCAGAATATTTCACATAATAAAGTCACAATATTTAAAAGGGAGAGATTACCTTATTCTTTCAAGAGTTGATCTGTAGATTCCTCGAAGTACAACATCTCTGGTCATATTGATGCCCGGACTGCTTGGAGCCTGAAAAGACAAAATAAACATTCAAGTTAATATTGTAAAACTTACCCACTGACCTCCATAATGAAGTATTTACACATGTACAATTATAATAATTATGAATCTGATAATGTGGCCCCCA
>CM042448.1:22661974-22669474 GCA_023631565.1 Gymnocephalus cernua | reverse complement strand
TTGTGACATTTTGGCGTTTTTTTGTTGACATTTTGGCGTTTTTTTGTTTTAATTTTGGTGTTTTTTTGTTGTCATCTTTGTGCTTTTTTGTTGACATTTTGGCGTTTTTTTGTTGACATTTTGGCGTTTTTTTGTTTTAATTTTGGTGTTTTTTTGTTGTCATCTTTGTGCTTTTTTGTTGACATTTTGGCGTTTTTTTGATGACATTTTGGTGTTTTTTTGTTGAAATTTTGGCGGGTTTTTTGTTGAAATTTTGGCGGGTTTTTTGTTGACATTTTGGTGTTTTTTTGTTGACATTTTGGCGTTTTTTTGTTTTAATTTTGGTGTTTTTTTGTTGTCATCTTTGTGATTTTTTGTTGACATTTTGGCGTTTTTTTGATGACATTTTGGTGTTTTTTTGTTGAAATTTTGGCGGGTTTTTTGTTGACATTTTGGCGTTTTTTTGTTTTAATTTTGGTGTTTTTTTGTTGTCATCTTTGTGATTTTTTGTTTTAATTTTGATGTTTTTTGTTGTCATCTTTGTGCTTTTTTGTTGACATTTTGGCGTTTTTTTGATGACATTTTGGTGTTTTTTTGTTGAAATTTTGGCGGGTTTTTTGTTGAAATTTTGGCGGGTTTTTTGTTGACATTTTGGTGTTTTTTTGTTGACATTTTGGCGTTTTTTTTACGTTTTCTCGTTTATTTGACATGTTTCTCTACATTTCTTTCTCTCAAGTGTTTGTCGTGGTTTCTTAACGTTTGTGTGTTTTTTCGACATTTTTATCCAACGTTTTGTCGCTTTTTTATAAGATGCCATATTCTGCTCATTTTCAGGTTGATAATTGTATTTTAAGGTTGTACCAGAATAGGTTTACATGGTTTAATATATTGTTGTGTGTTTGTGTGTGTTGTAGCAGCGCTTTGCCATTGAGAACGAGCTAGCATGCTAAAAGTTGTGGTTAGCCACCTCGTCTCGGCTTGTGACGTAGAAAGTCCTGCAGATTTTGACCAGCTCACCCAGAGACTGAAGGCAGGACACATTCAGAAACCGTATCTCACTCAGAACAACATGGGTGGATTATTTCAAAGTTTGTATGTGTGTGGAAGCACCAGAGACACAAAATAACACCCCAAATCCCAGAAAAAGTGATTTTTTTTTCATAATATGGGCACTTTAAGTTTATTTTTCTGACGTTTTGTCGCTTTTGGCAGTTTTTTTTCCCTTAGAGACAAAAAATAAAAAAATAAATGACGTTACAACTTCTATTTCATTGTGTAATCCTTCCTGTCATATATTACATTTAACTAGTTTCACACACACATTTCCTGGGCCACTAACAGACACATGAAAGCAGATGATACCGGAGAGTAACGAGCCACTTCACGGTTCCTAATGATGAATAATAATTAAGTTATGAAAGGAGGCCGAGTGATTTCTGGGCAGGTGGGCTCACCGAGCGGAATAAACTCGCCTCGTCACCTTTTTCTGCTCCTCGTTGTTAATCCAATTATTCGCCTTCGATCGCTCCAAAGAAAGAGAAGAAGACAGAGATCTGGCTTCCTGCTCCAGGTGTGTTCCCACAGGAATACACTGGAACACACACACACACACATGCACGCATACAGACACACACACATGCACACACACACACACACACACACACACACACACACACACACACACACACACACACACACACAGTGTGAGTGTGTGTGCGTGCGTGCGCACGCGTGTTCTGTGTGTGTGCTCGTGTGCATGTGTGTGTGTCTGTATGCGTGCATGTGTGTGTGTGTCTGTGTGCATGTGTGTCTGTGTGTGTGTATCTGTGTGTGCCTGTGTGTGCATGTCTGTGTGCGTGCATGTTTGTGCGCGCGTGTGTGTGTGTGTGTGCGTGCGTCTGCGTGCATGCATGTCTGTGTGCATGTCTGTCTGTCTGTCTGTGTGTGTGTATGTGTGCGTGCATGCGTGTGTCTGTGTGCGTGCGTGCGTGCGTGCATGTCTGTGTGTGTGTGCGTGCGTGCATGTCTGTGTGTGTGTGTATATTAGAGGACAGCTGACTGTATCTACATGTATGTATGAATGTGTGTCACGTTCATGGAAAAACATTATTGATCCCTGAAGGGAAACTCTTCTTCTTCTCTTTTAAAAGTCTAATATTTAAGTCCGGAGGTTAGAGAACGCCACACAGATCCTCGTGTCCAACAATAACACGACAGAGTCTGACGTTACGGAGACCAACGGACAAGAACAGAAACAACTGCAGGTAGCTCGCAACCTTCGTCTCGTCCTCGGGACAAATACGACCCATTTTCAAAAAGTATATCCAAAAAAAAAAGTATATAGACTTTGGAAATTTGGATTTTGTTCAACAAAATTGTAAAAAAAAAATAACGTGGATGTTTCCATACAACGTTCTTCACAAGTAAAATACATAATCAGTTCACTACTTTCATTGAATTTGGGTGTTTCAGTCCATTTTATTGCATTTGAGAAGACAAAATGATAAAAGAATGTTGAAAAAAGTGACAAAAATGTTGGAAAAAACCAACAAAAATTCAAATAAAGTGCAAAAAATTGATAAAAACACGAGAAAAGCTTCAGAAATGTCGGAAAAACTGACAAAAACATCAGAAAAAGCGACAAAAGTGTCGAAAAAAAACCAACCAAAATGTTGAAAAAGATGTTTTATTTTTAGATTTTGACCCAGAAAAAACAACGCGGAGTCACAGTGTACCTTACGATACACGGCCGATATCACGATACAACAATCCTGCAGAAATCAATATATTGCTCTACAATCCTATAATGATCACGATATCTGTGTAACTATGAATACAAAATGCGCGTGAAGAGGCGTTCCGTGCAGGTTTTCTCTCTTTATTCGCTGCAAGTCCAAACAGGTTTTTTCAGTCTGTAAATTAAAACTACAACTATGGCCTCGAGGGGACAGGAAGTAGAAACGCTGGGAGCAAGGAAGAGCGCCTTATTTTAGTCATTAACATATCCATATATGTTTTATAATTAATCAGATGATTGGAGTAGAAGTATACATTAGCATGAAATAGAAAAACTGCCAGAGAACACAATCTAAAATCTAATTATATGGTAACATTTGAGAGTATTTTTCAACCTGGATCCTATTTTCTATTTTCTCATGTTTTTGTGTCTAAGTGACTGAAACTACACTTCCCATAATGCACCTTTAAAGCATTTTGCAGCCGTAAGAAGCGCAGTTTCATCTATGATTTCTAAGCGGATTTATCGATTACTACTTTTAGTACTCTACACCAGACTCCATGTAAATAATCACTACTTTTAGCGTGTATTGAACCAGACTCCATGTAAATAATCACTACTTTTAGCGTGTATTGAACCAGACTCCATGTAAATAATCACTACTTTTAGCGTGTATAGAGCCAGACTCCATGTAAATAATCACTACTTTTAGCGTGTATAGAACCAGACTCCATGTAAATAATCAGGACTTTTAGCGTGTATAGAGCCAGACTCCATGTAAATAATCAGGACTTTTAGCGTGTATAGAGCCAGACTCCATGTAAATAATCACTACTTTTAGTGTGTATAGAGCCAGACTCCATGTAAATAATCACTACTTTTAGTGTGTATAGAGCCAGACTCCATGTAAATAATCACTACTTTTAGTACTCTACACCAGACTCCATGTAAATAATCACTACTTTTAGCGTGTATAGAGCCAGACTCCATGTAAATAATCACTACTTTTAGTACTCTACACCAGACTCCATGTAAATAATCACTACTTTTAGCGTGTATAGAGCCAGACTCCATGTAAATAATCACTACTTTTAGTGTGTATAGAGCCAGACTCCATGTAAATAATCACTACTTTTAGCGTGTATAGAGCCAGACTCCATGTAAATAATCACTACTTTTAGCGTGTATAGAGCCAGACTCCATGTAAATAATCACTACTTTTAGCGTGTATAGAGCCAGACTCCATGTAAATAATCACTACTTTTAGCGTGTATAGAGCCAGACTCCATGTAAATAATCAGGACTTTTAGCGTGTATAGAGCCAGACTCCATGTAAATAATCACTACTTTTAGTGTGTATAGAGCCAGACTCCATGTAAATAATCACTACTTTTAGTACTCTACACCAGACTCCATGTAAATAATCACTACTTTTAGCGTGTATAGAGCCAGACTCCATGTAAATAATCACTACTTTTAGCGTGTATAGAGCCAGACTCCATGTAAATAATCACTACTTTTAGCGTGTATAGAGCCAGACTCCATGTAAATAATCACTACTTTTAGTACTCTACACCAGACTCCATGTAAATAATCACTACTTTTAGTACTCTACACCAGACTCCATGTAAATAATCACTACTTTTAGCGTGTATAGATCCAGCATATCTCCACATGTAAATGGGTGAATTAAGGGTTTATTATAACCAGACCAGAGTGGTGATTGTTGGAACAGTGGAAAGATGAACCAAGACGGCTTTTGGTAGTTTTATTTAGTTTCTGTCCACTTTGAATGAAGTGTGTTTTACGATGATAAAAGTAGTGATTATTTACATGGAGTCTGGTGTATAGTTTGGTGATGGTGATTCCGACTATGTTCCTACCAGACGTTATCCGCTCTCAAATCATCTACATACAAAGTGGTTAAAAGGCCATTTTTAAATGTATGTGCATTAATATTTTGATTATACATTCGCTCTGTCTGTGTGACGATGATCCGCCTCCGAGCTCCTGTTTGACGGTCGTTATCGTCGCGCCTGTGGGCGCCATCGAGTCCCCGAGACCAATCCTCGGAGGAATCTCCCGCTCTTTCACTGTCACGTTGAACACAACACGGCTCTGAGCTGTTGAATATTCCCCCCTCATCAGAGCTCACAAACATGCAGCTACAGTTTAGTAAACGTCCTCCGTGGTGGTTTCTGGGGCTGATGGATTGATGGTCGCGGCCTTCGGCTCAGGGGCGTTTCCTCCCGCTGTATTACAACCAGCAGCTCCTCGCTTCAGCCACGGTGTCTTCTCAATGTTGATGATGTCTCACTCAGATCGTCTGTCACAGTTTAAATGAACCGCAGTCCTTATTCTATTTGGAAAATTCTGGAACTACACTTCCCATAATGCACCTTTTCAAGCATGCCGAATTGTACAAACAACCATTGCTGGATTACTCTGATACTAAAGTTTGGCTGACTGGTTGTTTGCAGAACCAGGTTGTCTGTGCAGGATTGCGAGCTATGTGACCTGGGCCATAAACTCGCCGTCAACTTAAAACCCCGGGTCTGTGATTAACCCCCAGCTGCCCCGCTGGAGACGTGACCTTCACCGGCCGGGACGCCAATTAGCCGGGGCTCGGCGGGCTGTAATTGAGGGGGGCAACAGCTGCCTTTTAATGGCACCTTCACCTGTTTTCAACCTTCAGGTGAAGAGGCGTTTAAGACTAAAGGTGCTCTGCTGGATTCTCCCGACGGGCTGAAATACTGACGTTATTCAGACAAACTGGCCTCCTTGACTTTAGGCTGACATCGTCCGTTAACTCGCCCTAAAACGCCAAACTTCCTCATTCGCACCGTCTGAATAAATTGTCCAGAAACATTTCAAGGCATTGCTGCTTCTATGACTTGACCCGATGTTTATTGTCACTTATTTCCCGATGTTTATTGTCACTTATTTCCCGATCTTTATTGTCACTTATTTCCCGATGTTTATTGTGACTTATTGTCAATTATTCCTGATGTTTATTGTCACTTTTTCCCGATGTTTATTGTCACTTATTTCCCAATGTTTTTTGTGACTTATTGTCAATTTTTCCCGATGTTTATTGTCACTTATTTCCCAATGTTTTTGTGACTTATTGTCAATTTTTCCCGATGTTTATTGTCACTTTTTCCCGATGTTTATTGTCACTTATTTCCCGATGTTTATTGTCACTTTTTCCCGATGTTTATTGTCACCTATTTCCCGATGTTTATTGTCACTTATTTCCCAATGTTTTTTGTGACTTATTGTCAATTTTTCCCGATGTTTATTGTCACTTTTTCCCGATGTTTATTGTCACTTATTTCCCGATGTTTATTGTCACTTATTTCCGATGTTTTTTGTCACTTATTTCCCGATGTTTTTTGTCACTTATTTCCGATGTTTTTTGTCACTTATTTCCCGATGTTTATTGTCACTTATTGCCAATGTTTTTTGTCACTTATTTCCCAATGTTTTTTGTCACTTATTTGCGATGTTTTTTGTCACTTATTTCCAATGTTTTTTGTCACTTATTTCCCGATGTTTATTGTCACTTATTTGCGATGTTTTTTGTCACTTATTTCCGATGTTTTTTGTCACTTATTTCCGATGTTTATTGTCACTTATTTCCCAATGTTTATTGTCACTTATTTCCGATGTTTTTTGTCACTTATTTACGATGTTTTTTGTCACTTATTTCCCGATGTTTATTGGCACTTATTTCCCCATGTTTTGTCACTTTTCCCCGATGTTTTTTGTCACTTAATTCCCGATGTTTATTGTCACTTTTCCCCGATGTTTATTGTCACTTAATTCCCGATGTTTTTTGTCACTTTTTCCCAATGTTTATTGTCACTTATTTCACAATGTTTTTTGTCACTTATTTCCGATGTTTTTTGTCACTTTTCCCCGATTTTTATTGTCACTTATTTCCCGATGTTTATTGTCACTTAATTCCCGATGTTTATTGTCACTTAATTCCTATGTTTTTTGTCACTTATTTCCCGATGTTTTTGTCACTTATTTCCCGATGTTTTTGCCACTTATTTCCCGATGTTTGTCATTTCCGATGTTTTTTGTCACTTATTTCCTGATGTTTTTTGTCACTTTCCCCAATGTTTATTGTCACTTATTTCCCGATGTTCATTGTCACTTATTTCCCGATGTTTTTGCCACTTATTTCCCGATGTTTGTCATTTCCGATGTTTTTTGTCACTTATTTCCGATGTTTTTTGTCATTTATTCCCCGATGTTTTTTGTCACTTATTTCCCGATGTTTTTTGTCACTTATTTGCAATGTTTTTTGACACTTATTTGTGATGTTTGTTGTCACTTATTTCCAATGTTTGTCACTTATTTCCCGATGTTTTGTTTCACTTATTTCCCGATGTTTATTGTCACTTATTTCCGATGTTTTTTGTCACTTATTTCCGATGTTTATTGTCACTTATTTCCCAATGTTTATTGTCACTTATTTCCGATGTTTTTTGTCACTTATTTACGATGTTTTTTGTCACTCATTTCCCGATGTTTATTGGCACTTATTTCCCCATGTTTTGTCACTTTTCCCCGATGTTTTTTGTCACTTAATTCCCGATGTTTATTGTCACTTTTCCCCGATGTTTATTGTCACTTAATTCCCGATGTTTATTGTCACTTATTTCACAATGTTTTTTGTCACTTATTTCCGATGTTTTTTGTCACTTAATTCCCGATGTTTATTGTCACTTAATTCCCGATGTTTATTGTCACTTAATTCCTATGTTTTTTGT
>CM042448.1:22634474-22646974 GCA_023631565.1 Gymnocephalus cernua | reverse complement strand
ACTCCATGTAAATAATCAGGACTTTTAGCGTGTATAGAGCCAGACTCCATGTAAATAATCAGGACTTTTAGCGTGTATAGAGCCAGAATATCTCCACATGTAAATGGGTGAATTAAGGGTTTATTCCAACCAGACCAGAGTGGTGATTGTTGGAACAGTGGAAAGATGAACCAAGACGGCTTTTAATAGTTTTATTTAGTTTCTGTCCACTTTGAATGAAGTGTGTTTTACGATAATAAAAGTCCTAATTATTTACATGGAGCCTGGTGTAGTTTGGTGATGGTGATTTCGGGGCTGTATCATGTTAAACTAAAAAGGATCTTACTCTTAGAATAATAATCTGAGTCTGTCAGCAGCAACAACAGAACTTTTAGTGGACGCTGACTGACTGAACATTTGTCCTGTAGGATGACATTGCAGCCTTGACCATCGCCTCTTATAAACGTCCTCGTGCCGCCGTCCCGTCGGTCGACCTGCAACGTTTTGTTTTTCTGAGTCAACATTTTAAATGAAAATCCTTTAACAACGTTTTGGTCGTCTTTTTCAACCGTTTTGTGGCTTCCCCCCACGATGTTTTTGTCACTTTTTTTCAACGTTTGTCCACTTTTTATGAGCCTTATGAAGTTTTTTGTTTGTTTTTTTCCGCAAATTTATAAAGCTTTATTTATTTATTTATTTTTACATTGCTCAGTTTTTTCACCTTTTTGACACTTTTTCTGACATTTTTCTCACTTTTAACATTTGTCACTTTTTTTTACATTTTTGTCCCTTTTGACATTTTTCTCACTTTTTTAACATTTCTGTCACTCTTTTTCAACGTTTGTCCATTTTTTATGAGCCCTATGAAGTTTTTTTTCCCCAAATTTATAAAGCTGTATTTTTTTTTACATTTGTCAGTTTTTTTTCAATTTTGACACTTTTTTGACATTTTTGTCTTTTTTGACATTTTTGTCACTTTTTTGACATTTTTGTCACTTTTTTGACATTTTTGTCACTTTTTTGACATTTTTGTCTTTTTTGACATTTTGTCACTTTTTTAACAGTTTTGTCCCTTTTTGTGACATTTTTGTCACTTTTTGACATTTTCGTCTTTTTTGACATTTTTGTCACTTTTTGACATTTTGTCACTTTTGACATTTTTGTCACTTTTTTGACAGTTTTGTCCCTTTTTGTGACATTTTTGTCACTTTTGACATTTTTGTCACTTTTTTGACATTTTTGTCACTTTTGACATTTTTGTCACTTTTGACATTTTTGTCACTTTTTTGACATTTTTGTCCCTTTTTTTGACATTTTTGTCACTAACATTTCTGTCACTTTTTCCAAGTTCTTTTATCAAATTTATTTCTCCAAATTTTTTCAAATTCAATGAAAGTAGTGAAATGATCATTTATTTAACTTGTTATTTATTTTTTTATTTTTTGTAAGAAAACCCAAATTTCTGATATAGAAACTTTTTGAAAACGGGTTAAATTTGACCCGAAGACACCAGGAGGGTTAAAAACGACATTGTACTCACTGAAGGTTGTGATCCAGTCTTCAGAGTTTCTGGAGTTTTCTCTGCATCAAAGACCTAAAAAACCACAAAGAAAAAAGGAGAAATATTAGCCTCTTATATCCCTTTAATTCTCTCTGTTTCTATACACGTCTGTGAGAAAATGACTCTACTTCTCTCTTGATTTAAACATTTTTAGAATGGGTTTATGGACCTGATCGCTATTTTCAAGTCTTCTCCAACACATGCATGATGTTCCTTTAGTAACTTATGTTCCCATGGTAACTTATGGCTAAAATAGAGACAACCATGGTCTCCGTCCACACAAGAGTTACAGCTCCAGTGGCAGAAACAATCTCAGTGAAAACACGGAAATACAGATATTATCATTATTATTATTATTATTATTATTTAGGAGAAAGAACAACTGTGAAAGTAAGAGCAGGGGTTAGTAAGAGAGACAGACAGAGAGACAGACAGACAGACAGACAGACAGACAGACAGACAGACAGACAGAGAGAGACAGACAGACAGACACAGAGAGAGAGAGACAGAAAGACAGACAGACAGATAGTCAGAGAGAGACAGACAGACAGACAGACAGACAGAGAGAGACACAGACAGACAGACAGACAGACAGACAGACAGACAGACAGAGAGACAGACAGACAGAGAGACACAGACAGACAGAGAGACACAGACAGACAGACAGACAGACATAGAGAGAGAGAGACAGACAGTCAGAGGTCAAAGGTCTGTAAAGATCATTCATTTGTAAACAAGTGTAGCATAGTAGAAGTAGCCTTAAGGCCCAGACAGACTCGCTTTTAACTACTCGTATATCCTGCGTTCCTTTGGATATTTCCCTAGTGGATTTACCTTTAATCCTCCTCCTGTCACTTTTTGGACATTTTTGTAACTTTTTCTGACATTTGTCACTTTTGACATTTTTGTTACTTTTGACATTTTTGTCACTTTTTCTGACATTTGTGTCACTTTTTCTGACATTTGTCACTTTTTCTGACATTTGTCACTTTTGACATTTTTGTCACTTTTTCTGACATTTGTCACTTTTTTGTCACTTTTTCTGACATTTGTCACTTTTGACATTTTTGTCACTTTTTCTGACATTTGTCACTTTTGACATTTTTGTCACTTTTTCTGACATTTGTCACTTTTTTGTCACTTTTTCTGACATTTGTCACTTTTTACATTTTTGTCACTTTTTTGTCACTTTTTCTGACATTTGTCACATTTTTGTCACTTTTTTGACATTTGTCACTTTTTACATTTTTGTCACTTTTTCTGACATTTGTCCCATTTTTGTCACTTTCTGGACATTTGTCACATTTTCTGACATTTGTCACTTTTTCTGACATTTGTCACTTTTTCTGACATTTGTCACATTTTTGTCACTTTCTGGACATTTGTCACTTTCTTGACATTGTTGTCACTTTTTTGACATTTCTGTCACTTTTTTTGACATTTTTGTCACTTTTTTGACATGTTTGTCACTATTTTGACATTTTTGTCACTATTTTGACATTTCTGTCACTTTTTTACATTTCTGTCATTTCTTTGACATTTTTGTCACTTTTTTTGACATTTCTATCACTTTTTTCAAAGTTATTTTATCAAATGTATTTCTTCAAACGCTATAAAATTGACTAAAACACCCAACACCCTTTAGGGGCCTAAAACGTCTCTTTTTGTGGCCAGAAAAAGCGTCAATTTGCTTTTACAAAAAAACGCTCATGAAGCCTTTTCTTCAGCCTGACAGCGCTGTGTGTTTTCATAAACGTGTGTACGAGGAAATGCGGCCTGGCATTTAGAGACTGATGAAAAGGTTGACACCGCCCGCCGCCCGCCACGCTCTGCTCTGACTGCGGCGTTGACGCTCGGGGCTACGTCTCCCCCTCCAGCCTCCGTGCATCTGTTTCCACCTCTGTTCCATAATTGCTTTTCCCTCCTCTTTACAACATCACAATATATCAGAAAGCTCTCAGAGATTGGGCCTTTTAGCTTCAGATTTAAAGGCACAGAGAGGTGAATGTTTTCTCTTTTTACATCGCACTGTTATTTCAGTTCATACAAACAAATATAACTAATCTATCAGACCCACAGCTCTAAATACAGTGACCTGGAAGGAGAGTGAATGATGAGAAATCAAAGACAACAAGCGCCTGCTGCAGGTGCGTTTAGGGCGTGTCCGAATCTACTTTTGCTAGTTTGATGGTGGTAAAAAGTGTCCGTGTACCGGGCGCCTGGTTCTAAAGGGTTGTTCTTAGTGTCTTCATTAACCAGAGGTGTGTTTTGGGCGTAACATGCAATCAACCAATCAGAGATCATCTCCCATTCCCTTTAAAAGCCAGGCGCGTTTGGACCTTGGAGCATTGCTGTTATGATGGAGGATTTACACCCTAACATGTTTATTAGTAATCTTCTGCATGTGTGTGTGCTGCTGTGCGTCCCTGTGTGTGTGTAACAAGCATAGTGTGCACGTGCTGTGCACGAGCCTCGGAGCATTTTACTAATGTGCTGTTAAAATAACAATGAAATGCTGCGTTATTGACTTTAGACCAGGTTTTTGTTGGTCAATGGTGCCATCACTTCCCGCTGCCTCAAGATAGCAATACGCCCAGAATGCACCTGAACACACCTCCCTGTAACACCTGCACGCCCAGAATGCACCTGAACACACCTCCCTGTAAGACCAGCACGCCCAGAATGCACCTGAACACACCTCCCTGTAAGACCAGCACGCCCAGAATGCACCTGAACACACCTCCCTGTAACACCTGCACGCCCAGAATGCACCTGAACACACCTCCCTGTAAGACCAGCACGCCCAGAATGCACCTGAACACACCTCCCTGTAAGACCAGCACGCCCAGAATGCACCTGAACACACCTCCCTGTAAGACCAGCACGCCCAGAATGCACCTGAACACACCTCCCTGTAAGACCAGCACGCCCAGAATGCACCTGAACACACCTCCCTGTAACACCTGCACGCCCAGAATGCACCTGAACACACCTCCCTGTAAGACCAGCACGCCCAGAATGCACCTGAACACACCTCCCTGTAAGACCAGCACGCCCAGAATGCACCTGAACACACCTCCCTGTAAGACCAGCACGCCCAGAATGCTTCTTTTGCCCATGAAAGAGAGAAACAGGTCAGAGAAATACTAATAATAGTAATAATAATACTAATAATAGTAATAATAATACTAATAATAGTAATAATAACAGTAATAATGTCCGTGTGCGAGCTAACAGCAAACAGAGCGAGAGGAGAGGGGACGGATCAATTGTCTGCTTTAGTATTTCAGAACATCTCACTGTTTTATTTCCGTAAACGCTCCACGGCCATTCAGACGCCTTTTATCGCCGCGTGTTGCAGCCACTGATTATCTGAGCAGGTAAGCAGCTCCCATTAGAGGACGCTTCACCCCCTCCTCACCCCCTCTCTCCCCTCCCTCCCTCCCTCCCTCCTCTCCTCTCCTTCATCACATTATGGATGATCGCAGCGCTCGGCCTGCATGCAGGAAAGGTTTAATTAAATCACAGTCCAATCATAATCCATGTTGTTAATTAAACTGGATAATTTATAAGCACAAAAGAGGATATTTATTAGCTGCTCTGCGCTGTAACGTGCACGCTCCCCGTGCACGGACACTTACAACCTTTTACTATCGATGCCGCCGCACGGTGATTGATAACGACAGCGAGGCTGCTGAACTATTTGTCTAATGGCCGTGCAATTAAATCCCCTTGTAAATGACCCATGCCTCATTTCATCCTAATCTATGGAATTTTGATTGAATTTGTCAGCGCTAATTGAAAAATACTGCTATTTAATGTCTGCATTGCAGTTGCAGATCAGGACGACTTTAATGAGATTGTGTCCCGGTGACCCTGAGGGAGGGGGGGGGAGGGGGGGGGGTAGGTCCACTGGGAGATCCACGCGGGGTCAGAGGTCATTTCTCTCTGGCTACATGTGACAAGCTACAGGATTCATTAAAATTGAGTTTGATGCAAATATTTATGATTGGGAGGAGATGGATCGCAGGATAATCACCTGGACTCTGTTTTGTCATGTTTTTGCGTCAGTCAGCGTCCACTAACAGTTCTGTTTCTGCCGCCGACAGACTCAGATTATTATTCTGAGTGTCTGACAACATTATGGGATGGATCCCTACAGAGATAGACCTTTTAGTTAAAGAGGAAGATCCTTTTAGTTTAACATGAAACAGCCCCGAAATCAACATCACCAAACTACACCAGACTCCATGTAAATAATCAGGACTTTTATCATCGTAAAAACACACTTCATTCAAAGTGGACAGAAAACTAAATAAAACTATTAAAAGCCGTCTTGGTTCATCTTTCCACTGTTCCAACAATCACCACTCTGGTCTGGTTGGAATAAACCCTTAATTCACCCATTTACATGTGGAGATATGCTGGCTCTATACACGCTAAAATTAGTGATTATTTACATGGAGTCTGGCTCTATACACACTAAAAGTAGTGATTATTTACATGGAGTCTGGCTCTATACACGCTAAAAGTCCTGATTATTTACATGGAGTCTGGCTCTATACACACTAAAAGTAGTGATTATTTACATGGAGTCTGGCTCTATACACGCTAAAAGTAGTGATTATTTACATGGAGTCTGGCTCTATACACGCTAAAAGTCCTGATTATTTACATGGAGTCTGGCTCTATACACGCTAAAAGTAGTGATTATTTACATGGAGTCTGGCTCTATACACACTAAAAGTAGTGATTATTTACATGGAGTCTGGCTCTATACACGCTAAAAGTAGTGATTATTTACATGGAGTCTGGCTCTATACACGCTAAAAGTAGTGATTATTTACATGGAGTCTGGCTCTATACACGCTAAAAGTCCTGATTATTTACATGGAGTCTGGTTCTATACACGCTAAAAGTAGTGATTATTTACATGGAGTCTGGTGTAGTTTGGTGATGGTGATTTCGGGGCTGTTTCATGTTAAACTAAAAGGATCTTACTCTTTAACTAAAAGGTCTATCTCTGTAGGGATCCATCCCATAATGTTGTCAGACACTTAGAATAATAATCTGAGTCTGTCAGTGGCAAAAACAGCACTTTCAAACGTGATTTATCTTCTTTCTTTGTTATTAACTCTACACAAAAAGAGACGTTCAGGGATGATTTTCACAATAAAAGTCTCTATTTTGTATTTGTAAAATCACTCATTTCAGACAGAAGTTTGTCTTTTTTTGTTCCTGAACATGTTTCTGGTTGAGTTGGAAGATATCTAACACACACACACACACACACACACACACACACACACACACACACACACACACACACACAGCTTATTATTTACGATGATGATATGTTTTCTCTTTCTTAAATGGCCTGTGGTCCCAATTTGTGTAATTGGCGTTCATCCAGGAGACCAAAAGGCGAGCTGTCACATCATCTTCAACTAGCCAATCAGGGGGCCAGAGCGAGGCGAAGGGGGCGGAGCTTGCGCGGTGAATGCAGCGCAATTAAACAGAGGGGAGCGCAATTTAAATCCAAAACACTTCTGGACGCGCAGCAGCGCAGGAAACACACACACACAGTGCGGGGAGTCGAGGTGAAGTGGAGCCTAACACCGGAGCTCTGAGGCGTTTATGGTCCGATATTTTGTTGGGAATCTAAAAAACAGGAAACAGAAGAAGTGTCGAGTTTTTATTTGTATTCTCTCTTCGTGACTTTCTGCCTCCTTTCTTCACTGATGGAAATGTTTTATTTAATCGGATTATTTCTCCTCTGAACACCGGTGGTGTGCCGGAATTCTCTCCCCTCCTTCCTTCCTCTTTTTTTCTAATCGTAACCACTCGTTTTTTATGTCTAAACTTAACTGGACTGTCATTTTTATCGACTAAATCTTAACTGCGAAGACAGCTAAGCGCAGACGCAACTATTCCCGTGCATTTGGTGCGATAAGAGCGACGGGAAATCTTCCTTTTTACGCGCTGAAACCTCAAACAGAGGGGAGATTTTCAGCCTGATCTCCAGCCACGGACCCCACCTCCCCCCCCCTGCCGGGGCTCTGCTGTCCTTCCAGCCGACCACAGCGCGTCTTCCCCGGGCTCCTCCGAGCTGCAGCGGCCGTTAAATGAGCGCAGCGTTCAGCCCGTCCTTCATGGTGATGCAGCGGCCACTCGGAAGCACCACCGCCTTCAGCATTGACTCTCTGATCGGGGGGCCCCCGCAGCCCAGCCCGGGACACTTTGTCTACACCGGGTACCCCATGTTCATGCCGTACAGGTCGGTGGTGCTGCAGCCACCGCCTCCGCCGCCCCCGGCCCTGCAGCAGGCTCTCCCCGCGGCGCACCACGCGCAGATCCCCAGCCTGCAGAGTGGCTTCTGCTCCAGCCTGGCGCAGGGAATGGCGCTCACATCCACGCTCATGGCGTCGCTGCCCGGGGGCTTTTCCCCGTCCCAGCAGCACCAAGAGGCTGCCAGAAAGTTCGGCTCGCAGTCGCTGCACGCGGTCTTTGACAAAAGTCAGGAGCTACGGCTGCAGGAGGAGGACGGGAAGAGCTTCCTGCAGGGGAAAGAGGCTGCAGCGATGCACGCCTTCCACGACACGGAGCAAACATCCACAGGTACGCCCGAAAATAAGCCTCAAATCCCGGGTCAAACACGAGCTCTGGCTCTCCCATTTACTATAACTTCATAGTAAAATACACATAGTAATATTTGACTTTATACTCGCTTCCACTGAATTTAGGAAACATTTCTCCATCAGAGGCTTTTTATAAAGTGTGGTAAAATATTATTTTTCACGTTTGAGATTCTGGCCGAAATATTCCCATTTTCAACATCTTTTTATTTACATTTACAATGTGTTAAAATGTGCCTCGATTCAAGAGAAAATGAAGAATAAAAGACCAGCTGATCAGAGCAGGAAAAGACCGCGTGGGTCGTATATTGGCAGATTAATTACTGACTAATAATCCTGTAATTCCGTTACTTTTAAATAATTACTTCCTTCTTTGCCATCCAAATATAAGACCAAAGGGTTAGGATGTTGTCTGGAAAAACAAACAAATGTGAAGGAATTATTCTGTAAATTATGTTTTTTTTTAAGCCCTCTGTGTCTCGAGTCTGTAAATCAAATAAAATCATAAACATGTTGCTTTTTGTCTCGGATTATTTGACATTAAAAACGTATTTTACGTCCAGAATCTGACATCGTGTTCACTCGGACGGATTTAATCTGATATTTTCTTGTAGTTCTTGAAGAAACGTCTGTATTTGTGTACATGTACACAATGCAAGGAACAAATACGTACCTTACACCTCGGAAAGTCCACAATGTGCAATGAAAGGTGCATAATTCTACCTTAAAAATACACATTTTTGTACTTTTTAAGGGAACATTTGTACCAATTAGGGAACCAACATGGACCCGTGTTGTACCTCTTTTTCTGACCGTGCAGTTTTTGGGGTGATAAATCATCAGCGCGTGATGGTTCCTGATATTAAAACAGACATTATAGCATTTTATTTGGGATTGAATGTGACGTTATTCAGCTGACACGGACACACACACACACACACACACACACACAATGCGAGCGGCCGCGCGGAGAGACGCTCCGTGCGTAATTACGCGTGAAAAATAAAAATCCCTGCAGAGCGCGTGCCTTCCAAACACTGATCTGATGATGGATATTGACACGAGACACGACACGACAGGACCCCCCCCCCCCCCCCCCCCCCCCCCCTCCGTTAATGCACTCCCACAGATGTCACAGTCAGCTTCAATTTAACATTTCAGGCCAAAAATAAAACGCGACTTTTTATATTTTTAAGTGTTTTTTGGGACGTTTTCTCTCCGAGTCTTTGGACTCAGAAAGCAGAGTTTAAGAAGACAATTAACACAGTTTATTTAATCTTCATAATCAAACAAAACTGATATTTTTAGACCGATATTATCAGATAATTCAAACACTTCACAAAACACACTTTCTCGTTTAAAATCTGGGGAGATTTAGGACTTCTTAATGTCTTCATGTTCTCTTATTTCTCTGTATTGATACCGTGTTTTGTGACGACGCATGAGAAAAGGAGATATTTTAGTGATGACACATGAGAAAAGGAGATATTAGGAGATATTTTAGTGATGACACATGAGAAAAGGAGAACTTAAAGATGAGATATTAGGAGAAATAATTCAAACATTTACGCGTTTTATGATTTTCAGGCAGAAAAAACAGCTTCTGCTTTCGATTTTCGGGGGATTTTATGACTTTATGTGTCTCTGTGTGTGTGTCTGTGTGTGTGTGTGTTTATACTAATAAAGTTGTTTTGTGGTGCTCCTCAGAGCTCACAGTATAGGCTAATTAAAGGAGAACTCAAATGACAACGTAAAGATGAGATATTAGGAGATATTTTAGACGGAGTTGCAGGCAGGAAAACAACAAAAAAAAACAATGTTTTGACTTTTGTGTCACTGTTGATGTACTAATAAAGTTGTGTTGTGTGTCCTCCAGTCAGAGCCTTGTGTGTGTGTGTTGATGTACTAATAAAGTTGTGTTGTGTGTCCTCCAGTCAGAGCCCACAGTAAAGAAGACTCCAGGGAGGAGGAGTGCGGCCGGAAAGATGAGAGCTTCTCCATGGACAGCGACTTGGACTACAGCTCGGATGATAACCTGCTCTGTCACAAGGAGGATGGGGGGGAAAGCGGCGGCGGCGGCGGCGGAGGAGGGCTGGAGGACGGCCAGCACGTGCACGGAGGCTCGGGCTCCGGTGGAGGCTCCGGTGCCGGGGGAGGAGGCGGCGGAAGCGGCAAGAACCGGCGGCGACGGACGGCATTCACGAGCGAACAGCTGCTCGAACTGGAGAAGGAGTTCCACTGCAAGAAGTACCTGTCGCTGACCGAACGCTCGCAGATTGCGCATGCGCTGAAGCTGAGCGAAGTGCAGGTGAAGATCTGGTTCCAGAACCGGCGCGCCAAATGGAAACGCGTCAAAGCCGGAAACGTCAACAACAAATCCGGGGAGCCTTCCCGGAACCCCAAAATAGTCGTTCCCATCCCGGTGCACGTGAGCCGCTTCGCAATAAGGAGTCAGCACCAGCAGATGGAGCAGGCCAGACCATAATAATAATAATAATAATAATAATAAATAATAATAAGCAAGAAAAAAAACTGCTTTTCAAGTGACTGATCCCGTGTTGAAGAGGTAATTTTAAATCACATCCAAAGATTAAATACATGAATTTAATTTATTCCTGCCGTGCACTTAAAAAAACCAGACAAGTCGTTAAATATGTGGATTTTATTTTGAAATAAAATATTTAAAAAAAACAGGTTTTTGGACAAACTGGGTAAATTTATTTGTTTTTTTTGGGGACAAACTTGCTTCAAGAAAATCTCTTAAAAACTCAGACAACAAGTCGTTTTAGATATGTGGATTTTATTCACTTTGTCAGATTTTATTTTGAAATAAAAAACAGGTTTTTGGACAAACTGGGTAAATTTGGTTAAATAATTGAAGCTTTTTGGGGACAAACTTGCTTCAAGAAAATCAATTAAACCTAAATTACATTTTTTTAATTAGGTAAACTAACTATTGTTAATTTTATGGAAAATAAAGACTCAATTTAGCATGTTTTATCCAACAGAACAACCGAAAAATACCGTTAAATTAAAATAACATAACATGTAAAGATGAAATAAACGACATTTATTCAGTTTGTCTGATTTCTTTCACATGGTTGTGATTTTAGGAAACATTTGGCTTCTTAAAAGTGCAGTTAATGCGACTATAACATCTTATTATTACTTATTTAACCCAATAAAATCTACATATTGACACGATGCCACTTGACCAAATACAACCTTTATGATTAAATGTTAAAAAGCAGATCACAAGGCTTGAATTTAACAAAGTAAAAGAAGAAATTGATCATCTGAGGCCTTGAATTTAACAAAATAAAAGAAGAAATTGATCATCTGAGGCCTTGAATTTAACAAAATAAAAGAAGAAATTGATCATCTCAGGCCTCTGAGCAGATTGTGTCTTACAAATCCGATTTTTCAGGTTAAATTATAACAATATCCCAACTATATCCTCGTGTTATAGGAGTGCACTTGTTCTGTAAAAAAAAAAAAAAAAGTCAAATTTGATTTGAAGATGAAAAAAAAAAAAATCTGCCAAATTCCTTTATAATATTGTTGGTTTTAGGAGCTTTTCAGACTCAAACAAAGTTGTTTTTTCTCAGAAACAAAGTGGAAATATCTCAAATATAAACACTAAACTTATATGGATTGCTGGTTAAATAACCCCGTTTTTAAAAGGACACATTAACAAATATTGTAACAACATTATTGAGTCTGACAAAGTAATTTTGGGGAAACTGTGGCAGTGAGTTTAGAAAATCCCACTTTTTCTCAATGGAGTTTGGTGGTAATCACTGAAAAGGACGTTTGGATTCCAGAACCCTGTGAAAATTAAACTGGTTAGTTTGTTTCTGATGTTTTCAGGCTTTATCATTTACTTCTTCTTCACAGGAAATAAAAAATATACATTTCAAGCCTCAACACGGGACTCGGTGGCTCGTTAAGACGGACATTTCTCTGCACCAGGAGCCGCGGTATTCAGATCTAATCGTTTTGGAGCGAGACCAAAAACTGTGCGTAATGACGCGCCGCTGAGGATGAAAAGACAAACTGACATGTACATACACACTCGGGACCAAACTGAGGACTTCACGTGTTATTATGAACCATTGTTCTTGATTTGAGAAACATTTTGGGGGTTTTCTGACCCTCCTGTCTGTGCTACTGAAGAGTTTAAAACCTCTCTTTGGATCATTATTGCTTCTTTTATTTTATTTCTTTCGGACAAAATGACGCTGCTAATTTATTTATATGAAAGTGTGCAAAAGTAACTAACATTCCCTGACGTATGGAGCTCAAAAAAACAAAAAAACAAGTGT
>CM042448.1:22624474-22629474 GCA_023631565.1 Gymnocephalus cernua | reverse complement strand
CTAGCTACAGTTAGCGTTAGCGTTACAGCGTTATCCCGTTGACACGTTATTTCAGTGCTGATAAGCGTTTACGAGCAGACATTGCCGAACGTTTTCAGCCTCGACGAGCTTAAGTAAACGGATTTCGTGGCGTTGTTTGACATAATTTTTACCGGGGAAGCAGAAGCCGAGTGCCTGCTGTTGCTAGCTAGCGGTCGGCGTTTATATTCCCACCGTGACACATTATTTTGTTGCCTACAATCATTCAAAAGCAGATGTAACGTCGGCTTTCTCTGCTCACAGGAATTTCAATGAAATAGAGGTGAGAAGAGTTTAAATCAGGGATGCACCGAGTCCAGGATCGGGCCGAATATATTGGGCTTTTTTGTCGTCATTTTGTCGTCATTTTGTCGTCTTTTATGTCGTCTCTTTTGTCGTCTTTTTGTCGTCTTTTATGTCGTCTTTTATGTCGTCTCTTTTGTCATCTTTTTTGCCGTCTTTTTGTCGTGTTGTCGTCTTTTATGTCGTCTCTTTTGTCGTCTTTTTGTTGTCTTTTATGTCGTCGTTTTGTCGTCTTATTGTCGTCTTTTTGTCGTCTCTTTTGTCGTCTTTTTTGTCATCGTTTTGTCGTCTTATTGTCGTCTTTTTGTCGTCTTATTGTCGTCGTATTGTCGTCTTTTTGTCGTCTCTTTTGTCGTCTTTTTTGTCATCGTTTTGTCGTCTTTTTGTCGTCTTTTTGTCGTCTTTTTGTCGTCTTTTTGTCGTCTCTTTCTTGTCGTCGTGACGTGGTTGTTTCTGCTGAAAAGCAGAATTTTTGTCCACCGAATCAAATGAAAAATACACAGCTGTGGACGTTGTTTACTTCATTAATGTGTTTACTGTGTTAACGGACTGAGGACGGGACGAGGATTCACCAGAATCTTAACCAGTGGAGTCGGTACACCAGACACTCCAGAAAAACGTGATTATGCGATCACATAATTCAATGTATAATCAGCCGACAAAAAGTCCGCATATTTATGCGGGGGGCCGCATTTTTTCAAATACGCCGCACTTTCGCCACATAAATTGCCGTTTTCCGCGCAAAATATTCGGGGCTTGCATGATTTCATAATCCCCGCATTTTTGTTGCAAGAAAGTCACATATATCTCAGCAGAAAGATGAAAAATGTTGCGTTTACTTCACACGAGAGCAGCCATTTTCCCCTGTTGCCATGGGAACGTTATGAAGTGACGTAATTTCGCCTACTGAGAACACGGTGTTGGGGGGGGAATCACTTTGTTTTCTCTTTTTCATCAAACCGCAGTTTTTGCAAGTTCCCGCAATTTTTGCAAGTTCCCGCAATTTTTGCAAGTTCCCGCAATTTTTGCAAGTTCCCGCAATTTTTCATCGCATAAAACTGCATAAACATCCCGCATATTCCATCGCATTTTTTAAGAAAACGTGCCACATAATCAAGGATTTTTGACCGCAACAATCACTCAAAACTCAAAAAAGTGTTTTTCTGGAGGGACTGATTGGTTTAGTATTCACGGGAGCCATCTTTTGAGATGACTGGCACGTACAGTAACAAGGTCGGACGAAAGTAGGAACGTAAAGGCAGGCAGTGTAAATAAACACAAAGGCATGAGTAGGAAAAGTTCATGTCCTTTTGTTTTTCTTGTAGCTCTTTCATACATTTCTACAAACAGGCAGGCGGAGTGTTTGCGGGTTAATGGCGATATTGCAGCGCTGTCAGCGTACGATGCTTTTTATGAATATTGCTTGGATACACAATCGGGGTTGAGAGCTGCTTCTCAACCTCTGCAGCAACTTTTGCGTTAAGCTGTACGGAGAGCAACGAGACGAGCAGCAGATGCTCAGCATAGTGTTAAAGTTAGAAATACTCGCGCGCAAAACGGCGAGCTTTTGTTACAGACAATCCTGACCGGTTAGCGTTCGGTCGACTTTCGCATCCAGCTACCAAAAGAAATCAGCGTCGTCCGGGGTGATATTAACGCGCTACGTTCATTATTCATCTTTAAGTGGATCTTTACACCAGTGGTACCCAACCTCTTAGGGGTTCTGACTCGCTTTGTTGGTTTTGGGCCAAACGTGACCACATTTGGACTCGTTATTGAGTCAATATTTGTCCACATTTGGACTCAGTCCTGACTCAAAACGTGACCACATATAGACTCAGTTTTAACTCAAAACGTGACCACATATAGACTCAGTCTTGACTCAAAACTTGACCACATATAGACTCAGTCCTGACTCAAAACTTGACCACATATAGACTGTTTTGACTCAAAACGTGACCACATATAGACTCAGTTTTAACTCAAAACGTGACCACATATAGACTCAGTTTTAACTCAAAACGTGACCACATATAGACTCAGTTTTGACTCAAAACGTGACCACATATAGACTCAGTTTTGACTCAAAACATGACCACATATAGACTCAGTCCTGACTCAAAACATGACCACATATAGACTCAGTCCTGACTCAAAACGTGACCACATATAGACTCAGTTTTAACTCAAAACGTGACCACATATAGACTCATTATTGAGTCAAAACCTGACCACATTTGGACTCAGTTTTAACTCAAAACGTGACCACATATAGACTCAGTCCTGACTCAAAACGTGACCACACTTAGACTCAGTCCTGACTCAAAACGTGACCATATATAGACTTATTATTGAGTCAAAACCTGACCACATTTGGACTCAGTCTTGACTCACAACATGACCACATTTAGACTCGTTATTGACTCAAAACGTGACCACATTTAGACTCAGTCCTGACTCAAAACGTGACCACATATAGACTCAGTTTTGACTCAAAACGTGACCACATATAGACTCAGTTTTAACTCAAAACGTGACCACATTTAGACTCAGTTTTGACTCAAAACTTGACCACATTTAGACTCGTTATTGAGTCAAAACGTGACCACATTTAGACTCGTTATTGAGTCAAAACGTGACCACAGTTAGACTCGTTATTGACTCAAAACGTGACCACATTTAGACTCAGTCCTGACTCAAAACGTGACCACATATAGACTCAGTTTTGACTCAAAACGTGACCACATATAGACTCAGTTTTAACTCAAAACGTGACCACATATAGACTCAGTCCTGACTCAAAACATGACCACATATAGACTCAGTTTTAACTCAAAACGTGACCACATATAGACTCAGTCCTGACTCAAAACATGACCACATATAGACTCAGTCCTGACTCAAAACGTGACCACATATAGACTCAGTCCTGACTCAAAACGTGACCACATATAGACTCAGTTTTAACTCAAAACGTGACCACATATAGACTCAGTTTTGACTCAAAACGTGACCACATATAGACTCATTATTGAGTCAAAACCTGACCACATATAGACTCAGTTTTGACTCAAAACATGACCACATTTAGACTCAGTCTTGACTCAAAACATGACCACATTTAGACTCGTTATTGAGTCAATATTTGTCCACATTTGGACTCAGTCCTGACTCAAAACGTGACCACATATAGACTCAGTCCTGACTCAAAACGTGACCACATATAGACTCATTATTGAGTCAAAACCTGACCACATATAGTCTCAGTCCTGACTCAAAACGTGACCACATATAGACTCATTCCTGACTCAAAGCGTGACCTAAAACTTCTCGAAACTGCTCAGACCTTTAAATGTTCTCTGATTACATTTGAGCGGTCTCGCTTGCAGCCTTTTGTCCAGCACGCACGTGTTCGATTTCCCGTCCTATAACCCTTCCTGTGACCGTTGGGAACCGCTGGTTTAACTGGACTAGATGCACCGGCTACCTCGCAAAAGGTTTGAACTTCCTGCCCTGCTGGATGGGCGCTCACACATTCAGTCCACGCTGCTGTTTAATTTCCCCAACACAACAAAACGCACAATAAAAATCACTTCCACTCTAACTTCCTGTGTTCTCTAATGTACACGACGTCACCGCTGAAAGAGAGAAAGTGACAAGAGAGAGAGATTATTTACAACAAGGATGTTCCCAGACCAGATAGGAGGAAGAAGAAGAAGAAGAAGAAGAAGAAGAAGAAGAAGAAGCCCTTCTTGGTGATTCGCTGAGCAGATCAGGAAGGCCGTCTGATTGGACGGGACTGGAGGGAATAACATTATAGTAGACAGATCTTTACAGAAACACTTTCTTATATCATGTTCACCTAACCGGCCCTTTGAACTCTGAAAAATGCTTTCATGTTTGAGGAGTTAAAAGTGAGTTCACGTGTCTGAGCTGACAGCAGATTATATGAATTTAAAACAAAAACAAATAAAAGAAATTGTCCCTTTTTCGCTCCATGTGCGGGTTAGCTGGTTCCTTTTTCTTTCCCATTTTGTACACACAACACAACTGAAGTCAGTTGAGGGACGGTTTGAGTGACAGGTGGTTCAACCAGACTCGGGTTAAAGATGCTCACAGTTCGGTCCGTTCAGATTAATGCGACATTCCCAATAACGTCAGTCCTGTTGTGTATGTCGAGTCAGTTTTGGGCTGGACGATAAAACCGCATTTGTCACATTACGGACATTATGAATATTTCTGCAGACTTAAATTAACTCTCACGTTTAAAACACTATAAATAAACAGTCTGTGTGTGTGTGTGTGTCTGTGTTTTGTCGTCTGTGTGTGTGTCTGTGTGTGTATCTGTGTGTGTGTCTGTGTTTGTGTGTGTGTCTGTGTTTTGTCATCTGTGTGTGTGTGTTTGTGTGTGTGTCTGTGTGTGTGTGTGTGTTTGTGTGTGTTTTGTCGTCTGTGTGTGTGTGTGTGTGTCTGTGTTTGTGTGTGAATGTCTGTCTGTGTGTGTGTGTATGTCTGTCTCTGTGTGTGTGTGTGTGTGTGTGTTTGTGTGTGTGTGCATGTCTGTGTCTGTGTGTGTGCGTCTCTGTCTGTCTGTGTGTGTGTGTGTGTGTGTGTGTGTTAGTGTGTCTGTGTCTGTGTGTCTGTGTGTCTGTGTGTGTGTGTTAGTGTGTCTGTGTGTG
>CM042448.1:22616974-22619474 GCA_023631565.1 Gymnocephalus cernua | reverse complement strand
GGCCCTTCAAAATAAAACTTAAAACAGAGATTTAGTCTGAGGATGGCCCTTCAAAATAAAACCTAAAACACAGACTTAGTCTGAGGATAGCCCTTCAAAATAAAACCTAAAACACAGACTTAGTCTGAGGATAGCCCTTCAAAATAAAACTTAAAACACAGACTTAGTCTGAAGATAGCCCTTCAAAATAAAACTTAAAACACAGACTTAGTCTGAGGATAGCCCTTCAAAATAAAACTTAAAACACAGACTTAGTCTGAGGATGGCCCTTCAAAATAAAACTGAAAACAGAGATTTAGTCTGATAGCCCTTCAAAATAAAACCTAAAACACAGACTTAGTCTGAGGATAGCCCTTCAAAATAAAACTGAAAACACAGACTTAGTCTGAGGATGACCCTTCAAAATAAAACTTAAAACAGAGACTTAGTCTGAGGATGGCCCTTCAAAATAAAACTGAAAACAGAGACTCAGTCTGAGGATAGCCTTTCAAAATAAAACTTAAAACAGACTTAGTCTGAGGAAGGGCCTTCAAAATAAAACTTAAAACAGAGACTTAGTCTGAGGATGACCCTTCAAAATAAAACCTAAAACACAGACTTAGTCTGAGGATGGCCCTTCAAAATAAAACTTAAAACACAGACTTAGTCTCAGGGTAGCCCTAAAAAATAAAACTTTTTTTACCGACTGAAGAGGCAAAAAAACCCCATAAAAACCTACGCACGCGTGGAAATGTCAAGTTTGTTTTAAATGTTCGCCCTCTGAGAGTAAAATAAGACACAGCGAGGGACAGACGGGGTGAAAGGCGAGGAGACGTGGACACATTGTTCGCCAATCGAGTGTCATGAACTGCTGATCTGTCTAATCCGCAGATCAGATCACGCTAATCTCTGCGCAAATCCCTCCGTGTAAACAGCAGCTCATTCAGATGGCGGGGATTAGTCCAGGGGAGGGGGAGGGGGGGAGGGAGGGGGAGGGAAGGGGGGATATTGAGCTGTACCCCCCCCACCCCCCCTTCTCTTCATCCTCCCCCTTCTTAACAAAATAACAACACCTCCTCCAGGGGGGAGAGGCTGCAGGAAATGGAGAACACAACAGAGGCTTCTCACAGGTTGATGCTTCCACCATGAAATTACCCCAGTGTGTGTGTGTGTGTGTGTGTGTGTGTGTGTGTGTGTGTGTGTGTGTGTGTGTGTGTGTGTGTGTGTGTGTGTGTGTGTGTGTCAGACAAAGGGAAAAGTAACAGAATTCAACCTTCCTACATTAGACTGTGATGTACAGCGCTGGCTACCGAACACTTAAATCTGCTTTAAATCATGATTTTTCTAATGGGAGTTTTGAACTATGACAACTTCTGCATCTGTTTTGTAGAAAAACGAGTTCATATTTTCTGTTATAAACACTAAAACTTAGAAAACATACGAGACGAGACGACAAACTCTAACTCATAATAACCTCACAATCATCTCTGATGATAAACTTCACACAACTCTCCTCTCTAGTCTTCGGTCTGTAGGTTTCCAGTTTATCTGTATCGGACGTTTTACACCACTTCCTGTTTGTCGTCTTGCTCTAATAACCAGTTCCCTCCAGAAAAACGTGATTATGCGATCTCATAATTCAACGCATAATCAGCCAAAGTCTGCGTGTTTATGTTTTTTTCAAATACGCCGCACTTTCACAGCTTTCTCTGCTCACAGGAATTTCAATGAATAGAGGTGCGAAGAGTTTAAATCAGGGATGCACCGAGTCCAGGATCGGGCTGAATATATTGGGCTTTTATGTCGTCTTTTTGTCGTCTTTTTGTCGTCTCTTTTGTCGTCTTTTTGTCATCGTTTTGTCGTCTTTTTGTCGTCTTTTTTGTCGTCGTTTTGACGTCTTTTTGTCGTCTTTTTTGTCGTCGTTTTGACGTCTTTTGTCGTCTTTTTTGTCGTCTTTTATGTCGTCGTTTTGTCATCGTTTTGTCGTCTTTTTTGTCGTCTTTTTTGTCGTCGTTTTGTCATCTTTTTGTCGTCTTTTTTGTCGTCTTTTTTGTCGTCGTTTTGTCGTCTTTTTGTCGTCTTTTTTGTCGTCTTTTTTGTCGTCTTTTTTGTCATCGTTTTGTCGTCTTTTGTCGTCTTTTTTGTCATCGTTTTGTCGTCTTTTTGTCGTCTCTTTTGTCGTCTTTTATGTCGTCGTTTTGTTGTCTCTTTTGTCGTCTTTTTGTCGTCTCTTTCTTGTCTTAGTGACGTGGTTCTGTTTCTGCCGTCTTTTTTGTCGTGTTGTCATCTTTATGTCGTTGTTTTGCCGTCTTTTTGTCGTCTCTTTCTTGTCTTAGTGACGTGGTTGTTTCTGCTGAACCGTAGAATTTTTGTCCACCGAATCAAATGAAAAATACACAGCTGTGGACGTTATTTACTTCATTAACTGTGTTAACGGACTGAGGACGGGAGAATCTTAACCAGTGGAGTCGGTATACCAGTGATGTGATCTCATAATTCAATGCATAATCAGCCAAAGTCC
>CM042448.1:22594474-22599474 GCA_023631565.1 Gymnocephalus cernua | reverse complement strand
GTGTGTCTCTCTGTGTGTGTGTGTGTGTGTGTGCAGGAATCTAAATGTGTAAAGTAACTAGTAACTAAAGCTGTCAGATTGTGTCCGTGTCTCTGTGTGTGTGTGTCTGTGTGTGTATGTGTGTCTGTGTGTGTGTGTGTGTGTCTCTGTGTGTGTGTGTGTGTGTGTGTGTGTGTGTGTGTGTGTCTCTGTGTGTGTGTGTGTGTGTGTGTCTGTGTGTGTGTGTGTGTCTGTGTGTGTGTGTGTGTGTCTCTGTGTGTGTGTGTGTGTGTGTGTGTGTGTGTGTCTCTGTGTGTGTGTGTGTCTGTGTGTGTGTCTCTGTGTGTGTGTGTGTGTGTGTGTGTGTGTGTGTGTGTGTGTGTGTCTGTGTGTGTCTCTCTGTGTGTGTGTCTGTGTGTGTGTGCAGGAATCTAAATGTGTAAAGTAACTAGTAACTAAAGCTGTCAGATTGTGTCCGTGTCTCTGTGTGTGTGTGTGTGTGTCTGTGTGTGTGTGTGTGTGTGTGTGTGTCTGTGTGTGTGTCTCTGTGTGTGTGTGTGTGTGTGTGTGTGTCTCTGTGTGTGTGTGTGTGTGTGTGTGTGTGTGTGTGTGTGTGTGTGTGTGTGTGTCTCTGTGTGTGTGTGTGTGTGTGTCTCTGTGTGTCTCTGTGTGTCTCTGTGTGTGTGCAGGACTCTTAATGTGTAAAGTAACTAGTAACTAAAGCTGTCAGGTGAATGTAGTGGAGTAAAACACTAATTAAAGAGTTCTTCTTGGTTGTTATTTTCTTTCTAACGGGAGCGTTTAGCGACCGAGTCTTCGTGTGTTTAGTACCCGGGCGGGTGGAGACGTGATCCCTCTGGATCTGTGAGTGTTCATCCACGGCGTGACCGCCCTCGCCGTCCCCCGCCCTCGCCACTGCGAGGGACGCACGTCAACAAGTATCTCTCCTCACAGTGACGCGTCGTGGCGACTGACACGCCGTATCTGCAGCACTGCAACGATTAGCAGCGACAGTATTTCCCTCCTGAGACCGGCTGATGGTAATGGGCCCGGCAACGGCCGTCGCTACGGGCAGACGCACCGCAGGAGGAGGAGGAGGAGGAGGAGGAGGAGGAGGAGGAAGAGGAGGAGGGAAATAAGAGTGAAAAGACTCTGGGTCACTACAGTTTCTTTTATATTTTTGACACATTTTCTGACGTTTTTGTCCCTTTTTTCAATGTTTTCGTCACCTTTTTAAATTTTTTTTTATCATTTTCTTCGTCAATTTTTTCATAAATTCTTTCAATGTTTTAGTCACTTTTTCATCAGTTTTTTCGTAAATTTTTTCGTACACTTTTTCAATGTGTTCGTCAATGTAAACGTAGGAGGAGGAGGAGGAGGAAGAGGAGGAGGAAAAAGAGGAGGGAAATAAGAGGGAAAGACACATTTTCTGACGTTTGTCCCATTTTTCGTCACTTTTTTCAATGTTTTTGTCACTTTTTCTCCCTCACTTTTTCGTCACTTTTTCAAAATTTTTTCAATGTTATCGTAATTTTTTTCGTCACTTTTTGTCACTTTTTTCGTACATTTTTTCAATGTTTTAGTCACTTTTTCGTCAGTTTCTTCGTCAATATTTTCATAAATGTTTTCAATGTTTTAGTCACTTTTTCGTCAGTTTCTTCGTACATTTTTTCGTACATTTTTCAATGTTTTCGTAATTTTTTTGTCACTTTTTTCAATGTTTTCGTCTCTAAATTCGTCAATTTTTTCAATATTTTTGTCACTTTTTCGTCACTTTTTTCATACATTTTTTCAAACATTTTTTCAATGTTTTCGTAATTTTTTTCGTCAGTTTTCGTCAGTTTATTTGTACATTTTTTTCAATTTTTTCGTCACTTTTTCATCAATTTTTTCAATGTTTTAGTCACTTTTTTCCCACGTTTTCAATGCTATTTTTTCCAACTTATAAACCACTATTTCTACACGTATTTTTGTAATACATGGTCAATACATTTCATTTATAGGAAATTATACCTAATTTTGAAACGATGAAAATGAAAGTAGTTATCAAGTACTTGCTATTGTACTTAACATGTACACACACACACACACACACACACACACACACACACACACACACACACACACACACACACACACACACACACACACACACACACACACACACACACACACACACACACACAGTCTCTACTTCCTTCTCCCTTTTCTTGCTATCTTGCTTCCTTCCTCTTCTGTTTTCCTTCCCTCTCATTCTCCCAGTCTTCCTCCCATCCATCCCTTTCTTTCCCCTCTCCTGCTCCCTCCTCCCTCCCTCCCTCCCTCCCTCCCCTCCCCTCCCTCCTGCCTCCCTGAACCTCCAAACAGGACCTAATTGGGAGGCGGAGTGGGGGGCCAGACCTTGACAGACAGGAGGTCAGTGTAATTGCTGCTGGCCATATTTAACATTAAGATAATCAGGCCATTAATTACCCTTTGGATCATTAAATCAGCCACTTGCAAAATGAAATTTCGGCCTCTATTACTCACTTGAGAGACCACGAGGGGAAGGCATTTTTCCATCCATCAGCCCCCACCCCTCCTCCCTCTCTCTCTCTCTCCCTCTCTCTCCCTCTGCCTCCCCCTCTCATCCCTCCTGCTGCCTGGACAAAGCCTCCACCTCCACCTCCACCTCCATCCTTCCCTCTTTCATGCAGGTTTCCGCCGCGGTTTCACAGTTTACCGTTTGGATTATCAGTGATTATGGAGGATTTCATGTCGGATATTTAAAGTGATATAACACACAACACAAGAAGAGACATTTAAACCAGGAAATGCATAAACTAGAGGCTGATTTATAGCGATACACAGACTCTAAGTACCATTTAGTTGCGTTGTCTCTTCAGCAAAATGCCGGGCATTAACTGAAGTTGTGCTTTTATGTGCATAAGTACATAGTGACTCATAACCTTCGGCCACATGAGGGATGATAAAGAATCCTTGAAATCCCATTTGAGCGGCCAGAGACGCTGAGATCTGTAGAAATTGGGCAGGGAGTCGGGCGGCCATTACGGGGAAACACTCTGGCCGTCATACTTCCGTCAGTCCACTGCTGATAAGCACTGACCACTTCCTGCCGCAGAGCCACTTCCTTACCTCGGATGGTTAGCACTGTCCCAAAAGGAACACTTGCAACGAACGCGACGCATGTGAACGTGATTTTACAGCCCGCCAAAAATACGGGCTTTCCTGTATGCAAATGAGTAGATGAGAATCTGAGTAAAGTCTTTCAAACTGACCTTTGTTGATCTGAAATGAAGACAGATTCAGCAGCTGCATGACGGCCGATTTCTCCTTATAATATATAGAAACACGTTTCTGTGAACTACTTCAGTAGAATTTGAGATCGTATTCTGAACGAGCCGCCGTTGAAAAATCAAAAATCCGGAAGCAGACAGACACACGTGACGCGTTCGTCCAATCAGCTGCCGGTTTTCAATATTTTTGGCGATAATACAGAGTAGCGCCGCCTGCTGTTACGGAGACGTATTACGTAACAGCGTCCCATCGATGTGTCTTCAATGTTTTGTCACTTTTTTTGTCACTTTTTTTGTCACTTTTTTTGTCACTTTTTTTGTCACTTTTTTCAATGTTTTTCGTCACATTCTTCAATGTTTTCGTCACTTTTTTTGTCACTTTTTTTGTCACTTTTTTTGTCACTTTTTTTGTCACTTTTTTGTCACTTTTTTTGTCACTTTTTTTGTCACTTTTTTTGTCACTTTTTTGTCACTTTTTTTGTCACTTTTTTCAATGTTTTTCGTCACATTCTTCAATGTTTTCGTCACTTTTTTCGTACATTTTTCAATGTTTTTGTCATTTTTTCAATGTTTTCGTCACTTTTTTCGTCACTTTCTTCAATGTTTTCGTCATTTTTTCATAATTCTTTTCAATATTTTTGTCACTTTTCGTAAATTTTTTCGCTACGCGTTCGTCCAATCAGCTGCCGGTTTTCATTTTTTTGGCGACAATACAGAGTAGCGCCGCCTGCTGTTATGGAGACGTATTACGTAACAGCGTCCCTTCGATGTGTCTTCAATGTTTTTGTCACTTTTTCGTCACTTTTTTCGTCACTTTTTCAATATTTTCGTCACTTTTTTTTGTCACTTTTTTCAATGTTTTTGTCACTTTTTTCAATATTTTCATCACTTTTTCCAATATTTTCGTCACTTTTTTCAATGTTTTTCGTCACTTTTTTCGTCATTTTTTTGTCACTTTTTTCGTCATTTTTTTGTCACTTTTTTCGTCACTTTTTTCGCAATTTTTTCAATGTTTTCGTCATTTTTTTCAGCATTTTTTTCAATGTTTTCGTAATTTTTTTCAGCAATTTTTTCAATGTTTTCGTCATTTTTTTCAGCAATTTTTTCAATATTTTTGTCACTTTTTCGTCACTTTCTTCAATATTTTTGTCACTTTTTGTAAATGTTTTCGCTACGCGTTCGTCCAATCAGCGACCGGTTTTCATTTTTTTGGCGACAATACAGAGTAGCGCCGCCTGCTGTTACGGAGACGTATTACCTAACAGCGTCCCGTTGGTGTGTTCTGAGGCACTTTTTGGACCTCGGGAGCCGACTGATCGGTCCGACTGGATTGTCTGCCGACGGTCGGCCGGCTGGCTGGTGTGTAACCGGCTTAACGGTTTAGGAAAAGTATGCACGGTGAAGATTGGCTCATTTTTATCCCGAACAAATACAGAATTTTACTAAAACCGTGTCAGATAAATGTACCGTAGTGCAGAAAAAGGCCCAAATATTCCCTCTGTAGTGGAGTAGAAGTACACGTATATAATAAAATACTTGATAATATTGGTGTCTGTATTTAAGCCTCGCATGTTTTGCAGCTTGTCGACGTCTCGCGGGTTGTGATTTACGGAGCAGCAGCGAGCGCTGAGTGAACGTAACCTCGGTGACATGGCGTCTACATATCATTTCATAGACCGTCACCGGGACTCCATAAAGCTGTCATACACCCCCACGCCTCCCTCA
>CM042448.1:22589474-22591974 GCA_023631565.1 Gymnocephalus cernua | reverse complement strand
GGCGCCCCTGTGCGTTGGCCTCCCACACGCTGTTGGCCAGCTCGTTGCCGATGGCCGACATGACCTTGATGAGCTCCAGCGGCCACTCGTCCAGGTCCAGGGAGCGCACGCGGGACAGGTGCGTGCCCAGGTTCCTGTGGATCCCCGAACACTCGATGCAGATCAGGGCCCCGAGGTTCAGACTCGCCCAGTCCGGGTCTGGATCCGCCCGGAGACACGGACACAAAGGTGTTAGCTTCAAGAGACAAAGATGTCTAATTCGACACATTAACTTCACCCAGGAAGGTATTTTCATTCTGGGTGACTCCCCATTGGCTGGGCTCAATCCGAGGGGGCGGGACAAACCGGTTGTCTTTCAAATTCCCTCTGCACGCAATAGGACAGCGCCACAACCAACCAGAGCAACGCTTCTTTGTTTAGTCCCTCCAGAAAAACGCGGAGATTTTTTGTGATTGTTGCGGGCAAAAACCCTTGATTATGCGGCACGTTTTCTTAAAAAATGAGATGGAATATGCGGAATATTTATGTAATTTTATGCGATGAAATGGCGGGAACTTGCAAAAACTGCGGGAACTTGCAAAAATGGCGGGAACTTGCAAAAATGGCGGGAACTTGCAAAAATTGCGGAAACTTGCAAAAATGGCGGGAACTTGCAAAAATTGCGGGAACTTGCAAAAACGGCAGGAACTTGCAAAAATGGCGGGAACTTGCAAAAACTGCAGGAACTTGCAAAAATGGCGGGAACTTGCAAAAATGGCGGGAACTTGCAAAAATGGCGGGAACTTGCAAAAATTGCGGAAACTTGCAAAAACGGCGGGAACTTGCAAAAATTGCGGGAACTTGCAAAAACGGCGGAAACTTGCAAAAATTGCGGAAACTTGCAAAAACGGCGGGAACTTGCAAAAACTGCGGGAACTTGCAAAAATGGCGGGAACTTGCAAAAATGGCGGGAACTTGCAAAAATGGCGGGAACTTGTAAAAACTGCGGGAACTTGCAAAAATTGCGGGAACTTGCAAAATGGCGGGAACTTGCAAAAATGGCGGGAACTTGCAAAAATGGCGGGAACTTGCAAAAACTGCGGGAACTTGCAAAAATGGCGGGAACTTGCAAAAATGGCGTGAACTTGTAAAAACTGCGGGAACTTGCAAAAATTGCGGGAACTTGCAAAATGGCGGGAACTTGTAAAAATGGCGGGAAATTGCAAAAACTTCGGTTTGATGAAAAAGAGAAAACAAAGTGATTCCCCCCCAACACCGTGTTCTCACTAGGCGAAATTTACGTCACTTCATAACGTTCCCATGGCAACAGGGGAAAATGGCTGCTCTTGTGTGACGTAAACACAACATTTTTCAACTTTCCGCTGAGATATATGTGACTTTTTCAAGAGGGTCCGGCTGCAGATCTCCTATAATATATATAATAACTACCTTTTTGTGCGTCTCTTAAAGGACTGAACACCCTGAATCCACGGGTTACGTTTGCAAATTGCCGAATGATAATAACCGAATGTGGACGGTTTGTAATAAATAAGTTACGCTAACGGTGGTTAACGGTTGACTGACGATGTTTTTCTTCTTCTTCTAGTCCTTAGAAAGAGAAACATCGGTAGCCTTTGCTCCTTAGCGCCACCTCTGTTCAGGAGAAGACTGCAGCTAGCGCCGCGACCCCCACGCGCGAGTATAAATACTCACGGCGATCCCGTGACGTCACATTTGGATGCGCCACGCGCCCTGCGTCTAGTATATAACGGCCACCGTTTGCTTGTAAGGCGGCGAGTAAAACAGCAAACATGCGGTGTGTGTTTATGTCTATATCTACATATTTGTTACTTACTGTTGTCCCAACGTTTGCGGCAATAAATCTTCTTCTCCTACTTTTTGTAGTTTGTTGTTTTTAGTCGCAATATATACGCCGGACTCCTTTAAGAGACGCATAAAAAGTTAGTTATTTCCGGTCCTGACGCTGGAGATCTGCAGCCAGACCCCCCCTCGACTTTTTTGCAACGAAAATGCGGGGATTATGAAATCATGCAAGCCATATTTTGCGCGGAAATTGGCAATTTATGCGGCGAAAGTGCGGCATATTTGAAAAAAAATGCGGCCCCCGTATAAATATGCGGACTTAGGCTGATTATGCGATCGCATAATCACGTTTTTCTGGAGGTTTTGTTTTCAAGTAGCAGGGAATTCACGCGGAACCGTCATTATGTTAAGCCCCGCCCACCGACTCTATACACGATGTGATTGGCCGGACCAGAATTTGTGTTTTTCCAGCTCACAAGCCAACGAAGAGTTGCTAGACGACCCTGGCTGCTGCCACTAGGGTGCGTCTAGATTTCTAGGCTAGGTGACATCCTCAGCTGATGATTTAATCTGGTCTGGTACTCACTCTGCGCTTCACAGTCGGCACAGCGACCGTTTCCACGGATACTTCTGATGGACTGCAGAGCCAGAGCCTCCGTCTGGCTCGTCAGACGAGACTGAAACGACAAAAACAGGT
>CM042448.1:22571974-22574474 GCA_023631565.1 Gymnocephalus cernua | reverse complement strand
CCGTCACGGGTCCACCACAACAGTTTGTTTATTTTACCTTCTGAGTTCTGCAGACTGCTGGCGTGAATGCCGCGTAGACTACCAACACGGTTTAGTTTCCACGCTCTACGCTTGGCTGCGTCCCCCCCGACGGCAGGAAGAGACAAACAGAGCACAGAGTGGACGACGAGTGTTACAGGGAGGTGTGTTCAGGTGCATTCTGGGCGTGCTGGTGTTACAGGGAGGTGTGTTCAGGTGCATTCTGGGCGTGCTGGTGTTACAGGGAGGTGTGTTCAGGTGCATTCTGGGCGTGCTGGTCTTACAGGGAGGTGTGTTCAGGTGCATTCTGGGCGTGCTGGTCTTACAGGGAGGTGTGTTCAGGTGCATTCTGGGTGTGCTGGTCTTACAGGGAGGTGTGTTCAGGTGCATTCTGGGCGTGCCGGTCTTACAGGGAAGGTGTGTTCAGGTGCATTCTGGGCGTGCTGGTGTTACAGGGAGGTGTGTTCAGGTGCATTCTGGGTGTGCTGGTGTTACAGGGAGGTGTGTTCAGGTGCATTCTGGGTGTGCTGGTGTTACAGGGAGGTGTGTTCAGGTGCATTCTGGGCGCGCTGGTGTTACAGGGAGGTGTGTTCAGGTGCATTCTGGGCGTGCTGGTGTTACAGGGAGGTGTGTTCAGGTGCATTCTGGGCGTATTGCTATCTTGAGGCAGCAGGAAGTGATGGCACCATTGACCAACAAAAACCTGGTCTAAAGTCAATAACGCAGCATTTCATTGTTATTTTAACAGCTCATTAGTAAAATGCTCCGAGGCTCGTGCACAGCACGTGCACACTACGCTTGTTACACACACACACACACACACACACACACACACACACACACACACACACACACACACACACACACACACACACATGCAGGAGATTACTAATAAACATATTAGGGTGTAAATCCTCCATCATCTGGCTTTTAAAGGGAATGGGAGATGATCTCTGATTGGTTGATTGCACGTTACGTCCACAAAACACCTAAAACATGAATTCCTTCCCTCAGGATTTTCCGAGGCTCGACTGCAGCTTTGATTCTTGTGAAGGCGGTCTCGCCGCGAGCTCCGTGACCTCCGACCTTCGCTCCTTTTAACGCCTTTTAATGCTCCGTCTTAAACAGAAAACACTGGGTAATATTTACTCCCCCGGGGCGACCGGGGGCATTTACGGAGGATGAAATACAGTCGCAGAGCCGGCACTTTAAATGCTACTCTGCTTGTTCCCCTCGCCGCCCCCCCCCTCCTCCTCGCCGCCCCCCCCCCCCTCCTCCTCGCCGCCACCTCCTCCTCGGCGCCCCCCCCCTCCTCCTCGCCGCCACCTCCACCCTCGCCTTTTAATACGTTATGGTAGCTTTCTGTCACTATTATTTTTATTTTATACCTTCCTTCCTTCCTTCCCTCCTTCCTTCTTTCCTTCCCTCCTTCCTTCCTTCTTTCCCTCCTTCCTTCATTCTATCCTTCCTTCCCTCCTTCTTTCCCTCCTTCCTTCATTCTATCCTTCCTTCCCTCCTTCCTTCTATCCTTCCTTCTTTCCCTCCACCCTTCCTTCCATCCTTCCCTCCTCCCTTCCTTCCTTCTTTCCTTCCTTCCCTCCTTTCTTCCTTCTTTATTTCCTTCCTTCCCTCCTTCCTTCCTTCCCTCCTTTCTTCCTTCTTTATTTCCTTCCTTGCCTCCTCCCTTCCTTCCTTCCTTCCTTCTTTCCTTCCTTCCCTCCTTTCTTCCTTCCTTCCCTCCTTCCTTCCTTCCATCCTTCCTTCCCTCCTCCTTTCCTTCCTTCCATCCTTTCTTCCCTCCTTCCTTCCTTCCATCCTTCCCTCCTCCCTTCCTTCTCTCCTTCCTTCCCTCCTTCTTTCCTTCCTTCCCTCCTTCCTTCCTTCTTTTCTTCCTTCCTTCCCTCCTTCCTTCCTTCTTACCTTCCTTCGTTCCATCCTTCCTTCCCTCCTCCTTTCCTTCCTTCCATCCTTCCCTCCTTCCTTCCTTCCCTCCTCCTTCTTACCTTCCTTCCTTCCATCCTTCCTTCCCTCCTCCTTTCCTTCCTTCCATCCTTCCCTCCTTCCTTTCTTCTTTCCTTCCTTCATTCTTTCCTTCCTTCCCTCCTTCCTTCTTTCCTTCCCTCCTTCCTTTCTTCCTTCCCTCCTTCCTTTCTTCCTTCTCTCCTTCTTTCCTTCAATCCTTCCTTCCCTCCTCCTTTCCTTCCTTCCATCCTTCCCTCCTTCCTTTCTTCTTTCCTTCCTTCATTCTTTCCTTCCTTCCCTCCTTCCTTCTTTCCTTCCCTCCTTCCTTTCTTCCTTCCCTCCTTCCTTCTCTCCTTCTTTCCTTCAATCCTTCCTTCCCTCCTCTTTTCCTTCCTTCCTCCCTTCCCTCCCTCCTTCCTTTCTTACTTCCTTCCCTCCTTCCTTTCTTCCTTCCCTCCCTCCTCCCTTCGGTAAATCTATCGCTGGTCAGGGGTTACTTGGCTTAAAAACACAATTTAAA